>VYZQ01052841.1:23306-36273 GCA_013400655.1 Mystacornis crossleyi | reverse complement strand
CGCTCGCAGAGGCGGCGGCGGGAGCGGGGAGCGGCAGCGGCCCCGGGAGCGGACGGTGCGCCCGGCGCTGCCCCGCGCCGCGCTCGAGGGAGGGGCCGCTCCCATGGAGGCATTCCCGGGCACTAAGCTGGAGCAGCACCGGCACCTCCCGCCCGTGGAGTGCCTGCCAGGCGCCCGCTACGGCGGCCGGAGCCACAGCGCCTGCGGGAACGTCTTCAACTCCTGGAACGACTACCTGGGGCTGGCTACGCTCATCACCAAGGCCGTGCGGCCCGGCAAGGGCTTCGGCACCGAGTCCCCCTCGGTGGTGGTGGCGGCCGCCGTGCCGCCGGCCGAGGAGGAGGAGGAAGAGGAGGAGGAGGAGGAAGAGGCGGCGGGGCCTTACTTCGAGGGTGCGCTGGACTTGCACGACCTGGACCTGTGCGGGCATCACCATCACCACCATCACGGCGAGGGGCTGCTAGAGGAGCGCTTCGCCGACTTCAGCCCCTTCCCCGGGCGCGGCGGCCCCGCCGCCGTGGTGTTCGACTGCTCGGGGGAGCACCCGGGCCGGGAGGGCTCTGCCCACGCCTGGGGCGGCGTGGTGGTGGCGGGGCGGCTGCCCGCGCACCCGCGGGCCGCCTCCCGCCTGCTCAAGCCCGAGCTGCAGGTCTGCGTCTTCTGCCGGAACAACAAGGAGGCGGTGGCCCTCTACACCACGCACATCCTCAAGGGACCCGACGGCCGCGTCCTGTGCCCGGTGCTGCGGCGCTACACCTGCCCCCTCTGCGGCGCCAGCGGCGACAATGCCCACACCATCAAGTACTGCCCCCTCTCCAAAGTGCCGGCGGCCCGGCAGCTCCGGCACGCCCGGACCACCCTGGGCAGGAAGGGCCGCTAGCGGCCGGGACCCCCGGGCCTCGCCCCGTGCCCCCGGGCGGCCCCGCTCCCCCTTCCGCTGACACTGCCCCGGCCCCGGGGCGGCCGCTGCGCGCTGGACCGCGCGGAGCCCGGCGCCGGGCCCCGGGACTGCGCGGCGGAGATGCGCTGTGTTTGTTTATTGTAAGAAAAAATATATCTATATGTGATTTTTACGGAGACGGCGAGATCTGACTGGGTGGGTGTGCGCGGGGCGGGTCCGAGGGTTAAACCCGCGGCCGGGGAGGTGGCGGGGGTCCCCGGGTGCCCCCGGCGGGGCAGCGCTGCCTTCTGCCGCCCGCCGGGCCCGGCTCTGCCCGTCCCGAGGCGCGCCCCGACTCGGCGGGGCATCGGGCGGGAGAGCTGTTCTTAATTGCCAGTTAATAGAAGGGTATGTAATTAGGGTACTGTACTCCGCCTTTCAGCTCTTTAAGTAAACATCCGAGCGATTTCCTTTGCCGGTTTTAAAACCGGTGAGCAAATCGCGATCAAACCTGCCCTCGGTAATTGACACCTGCTTCCCGAAATCGCAGCATCCGCGCTCGTGCGGTGTCCCGCTGTCACCGTTCCTCTCGTGGGCACCGATGGCGCTGGTCTCGCAGGTCCCCGTGGCGAATACTCAGCTTTAGGGCAGGTTTGAGGGGAGAAAACATCCAAGTGGATGTTTGAAAACGCGATGACTCTGGGCCAGGGTGCAAACTGAGCCCTTTCTGCTGACAGAAAGGCAGTAAGAATGGCAAGAGAGCAAGCTTTGATGCAGCTGCGTTTGTGGTGGAGAGTGGGGGAAGCCTGATGGAAAGAGACCTGGACAAAGCAGAAAGCTGTGACCGTAGCAGAATGGAAGAAGTGGAGGTTGTGTATTTTCAAGAGCTGGGAGAATGTGGCTTTAACTCTTTGCAAGTAAAATAGATCTATCCATGCGTTTAACAAATATTCTTAACGCTACACAGACTGTACAAAGCATAAAAATTGGGCTGAAGTCCTGGACCACTCTAGGTGATGGCAGTTCCTGGGTACTGAATAGCAGCCAGGGCTATATCACTTCTAGTCCCCAAGAGAAATGAAATTGTTTTGGTTTTGGTTTGGGGATTTCTTTTTTTTTCCTTTTTTGGGATCCAGAGGTAGGACAAGGAGCAGCAGCAGTCTGTAGTTTAAGAGCCCTCCTGGGCTTGCCAACACCTGGGATGTGAGGTGTGCTCCATCCACAAGGGTTGCCTGACAAAAGCAGGGAGGTGAAGAGAGTCTTGTAGAGGAACTGCTGAGACGTCAGCGGCATGATGAGAAAGGAGATGGGTCCTGTCAGAAAAAGGGAACTAGGGACGTGAGGGGTAATCCACGCTTTTATGGTTTCCTTTTGAAAAGCTGCTCAACAGGGTGGGGGATGGGGTCAGGAGAGCGGGACAGTCAAGAATGGAGTCCAAACATGTCTGGGATGGGCTGGGGATGAGGATCCAGTGTTCATTATACATCACTGCTGTTGACTCGCAGCCACAGCAATTAGGAGGGAGAAACTGATTTTGTGTGGAAGTGTTCCCTTCAATCTCCATCAGATGGCTCCAAAGATGGTATCAGGTCTAATTACCAAATGCAGTGGGGCTTGCATCAAACAACACAGTGGCTGAAGCTGCCCTTGTGCCATCCTCCCCCTCCTTGTGCTAAATACATTATGTCTCTTGCTCTGTGGGGAGTGCACCACGGGCTCTTCTAAGCTGTTAGAAGTTAGATGTGTTTGGTTTTGTGATTCCTGGTCCACATAGGTTTAATCTGTGTCCACCACACATTAGAATCGAGCTCTAGAATCCAAGTGTGATGCTGTGGGGAAGAGTTTTCTTCTGTACTTTTGTTACCTCCTTGTGGGAAGTTTGAAGATCAGTTATATACATTTTAATGCAGTTGACTGTTACTGGACACAAAAGCAAGAAAGATCAAAGAATATCTGTCTCGGGTGTTTTCTGAGGGTTAACTGGCCGGGCTGGATCGGAGGTGTGTTGCCATGCCCCTGCCCCACCTCTCTGGTCTTTGCGTTAAGCTGCTGTGCCGTACCAGCCCTATTGCAACGCCTGGAAATCCCTCAGGATAACAGCAGATCCTGTGTCTTGGATGGCACTGGCCTTCTGCAGAGCCTGTGTCAGAGGAAAACTTGTACCCACGGCCTGTGCTGCTGCCTGTTGCTCCTGGTTCTGTTCTCCAAGTACTGGCAGCCTTGCTCTGGAAAGGCTGAGAGCTGCCTGTCATCGCTGCTCCCCGGCATTAGGCATCTCATCAAAGGCTTTACAGGTAAAGTGGAAGAGTAACAGCTTCAAGACCAGTTGGGGGTGGGGGAGGTAAAATAAAAACAACAGACCTCGGACTATTGCAAAAAGATTACAAGATTCAGCAAAAGACAGCCTGGCAGCAAGGCTCTTCAGTTACTTTATGTAATCATTCAACAGAACAGTTTGCCCTTTAAAGATTTACAAGTGTGAGTCTAACAAAAACTAAACCTTTAAGGATATTTTGATTGGATTTTTTAAAGTAAGCTTCTCTGATTTCTGGCACACCAGCACACTCCTTGTGGCACTGAGTGAGCAGAAACATGCTTGTTCTTGGTCACTCTGAGAAGGTTACTACAATAGACAGTGTTTGTATCGCTACTTTGACTCCTTGAATACTGGGAACCATTTCCATTAGTAGCCTTAATTCTAGGAACAGCAAAAAGCTTAATCTGAAAGGAGCCAGTTTAGAGCTGTATTACGCTCCACAGAAGAGGTCTATGAAAAGTGAGATACTATTTTCACTCTTCTACAAGCATCAGCAAATCAAAATATTATGGTCACCTGTTTAAACCAAATACTGTATCTTCAGAGAACTGCTTTATTATAGGCAAATATTCCTGTGCATGTAAGTGATGGCATCTTCTGTATTATGATATTCTGGCAAGAGGCGTGAACACAATATTGGATAATCATCCTCAACAGATACTAGTTTTGGCAAAAAGCAAGCTACTTCTAATTAGAAACTACTTTCAGATGTATAGATAACTTCATTCAGCTGAAGTCAGGTAAGTCTGTGCCCATCTTTAGTGGAAATTTCATTTGGG
The DNA here is from genome assembly GCA_013400655.1 of Mystacornis crossleyi. Classification (NCBI taxonomy): domain Eukaryota; kingdom Metazoa; phylum Chordata; class Aves; order Passeriformes; family Timaliidae; genus Mystacornis; species Mystacornis crossleyi. Next base: position 32,297 of record VYZQ01052841.1, on the reverse strand, counting down.
CAGGTGGCTCTCAGTCCGCTGACCAGTGCCTCAGGTAGCTGCCATCAGACCAAACCACGATGGCTATAAAATGTCTTTTTTTCCTTTCTTTTACAGTGCCAGTTTTACCCACCAGATATATAGATTAATTTTTACTGGAGATGAGTTGCTAAGAGTTTCATGGGGAGGAAGATAATTCTGAAATGCCTGTTGTCTGGACAAAACAAGTGATACACTAAAAATGGAACAAGGTTTAGCAAAGCCGGTAGATTATCCTCCTGCCCAAGAAAGAAAGGGCTAACAGAGCTTAAAGTGCAGCAAGGGAAGTTTTGATTAGCAAAATGCAGTGGAATTGTTTTTAGAATCTCCATCCTACTGTAATTAAATGCATTAATTTTATTTAAGAGGAGGATCAGGCAAAGTGTAGAGCATTTCAGCTCAAGCTGGTCCTGCCATGGCAAAAATGGAAGAATTGGGTGTTTTTGTTATGCCACTTGTGTGCCTACTTCTGGCAATGCTGCAGCAAACCCCAGGGTGGGCTCGAGTGCCTGAATAAGATGTAAATTTTGGATCTTGCATTTCACTGACCTAATGCCTGCCCTTTGTAGGCTGACACCATTCAGCAGTGCCCTTTAGGTGCAGGAGGAAAACTTGCTTACGTGCAGCAGCTCCTGCCAATGACGGCAGCCCAAGGGCAGTGAAACAACAAAGATGCGTTCCATTTACAGCGAGACAAGCCTTCCAGTACTCTCGCTGTCTGAGATACCTCCGGGCTGCCTACCAGCCCACCCCAACATCCTCCTGGCCCTCCTCATGGCCTCACCAAGATTATGACATGTCCTGGGCTGCAGCTGGGCTGTGCCCAGTCAGGAGTAACACCACTGCACCCTGCCAGATCTCATAAATAATGATTTTGTAAAAAAATTATATTACTTTTTATAAGTAAAGCACTTATAAAGCTTAAGTAAAATGCCAATTATGCCCTCCTTCTGCTGAGGACCCTGACGGTCCTCAGTCCTGCCCATGGGCTGGGTCAGTCCCTGGGCTGCTCCCAGAGCAGGAAGGAAACAGCACTTTTCATACCTGACGCTGCCTTGCTGGAGATTTGTTGTAATCCAGCGACATTTGCATCCATTCAAACAGCAGCAGCCTTAAGTTCTGCCTTCTAAATACAGCCTGTGACAGTTTGTATTCTTCTAAGGTTCACTGAAAATTTTAGCTGTTTAACTGAACATGACTCAAACAAGGCAAAGATTGACACACAACTCATTTGGCTTCATCAACATTTTCAGGTAACCACATTTTGTGCTCATGTTTGATGATGGCAGGAAGTGGAGGTTTGAGCTGTTGGATTTGGTCAGGAGAGGTTTTTGATCAGTGTCAGTATTGTGTCTAAACTGATCAAGCAATAAAATACACACACTGGCATGTCTGCAAACTCACATCTCCCCAAGCCTCTTCTCAAGCTGCACAGTTCTGAGAATGTGACACGTGTTGACAACATTATCACCATCTCAAATAATGGAAATTAATAACACAGATTGGGAAACAGAGCTTTAGCTGGTGCAGGGATCACTAACATTCATTCATCCCTGTGTGAAAGTGTCTTTGTATGGATACAATTAAAGCTATGTAACTGAAGCCATAATCACTATTATATATTACAAAGGCTGGAGAAAGGCAAATGTTGTGTCCACCTCTGAGAAGGGCTGAAAGGACCATCTGAGAAAGCACAGGCCGGGTGGTATCACTTCAGTCCCTGGGAAAATCAGAGGAAGTGCTTTCAGAACGTGTTTTTGGGGACATGCAGAAAACAACTGGGATCAGCCAGAATGGAATTAGTGAGAGTAAACCATGCCTGGCTCACTGGCCTTCTATAATAAAGTATCTTTGTGGACAAGGGAAGGAGCATTGGATGTTCATCATCTCAGCGTTAACAAGGCTTTCAGCACTCTCACACAATATTCTTGCACCCAGCTCAGGATTCTACAGCCCACATAACAAAGGGGGCAGAAAATCTGTCTGGATGTTCAGGCTCAGCACTGTGGTCAGTGGGCTGGGCTGGAACCATCCTCTAGGCCCTGGAGGCAGCCACAGGATGACACTGAAGTGGGAATTCCAGCCCACACACCTGGGACAGGGCTGCTGGTCAAAAAGATGGAAGGAGTCTGGTGAATTCAACAGGGACCAGGGCAGGGGCTGCCCAGCCAAGGAAGGAGTCCTTGCAGGCTGGGGGCTCAAATGCCTCTGGGCCCTGGCAGGGGAAGAGGTGAGCACGAGCCAGCAGATCTCAGGCTCTTCGAGCTGGACACTGAACTGCTCACGCCTGCTACAGGATCCCAGCCTGTAGAAGGGAGGAGTATCCCCCATGTGCTGTTTGGGGTTCCATTCCCCCACACAAGGACATTGCCAAAGCTGATTGAGTTCACCAGAGGGCCAACACAGCATTCAGGAGCACATGCCTGGGAGAAAGGCTGAGGGGGACAGGGCTTGTTCAGCCTGAAAAAAGGAAGGGTTTTGGGAGAGACCTCCCAGCAGCCAGCCATGTCCTGCTAGGAAGCTACCTGGAAAATTCCAGCTTTCCACAGTTGCGCATAGAGAGCAGAGAGACGCAGCGTAAAAGCCAGAAGAGAGAGGTTTACACTTTTTGAGAACCACAAAAATGACCAGACAGCTGGAGCACCTCCTCAGTGAGGAAAGGCCGAGAACTTGGGGTTTTTCAGCCGGGAGAACAGAAGGTTCCACAGAGCCCTAAGTGTGGCCTTTCAGTACTTGAAGGCGGCCCGGAAGGATGAGAACATATTTTTTGGCAATTTTATTGCAATCAGACATGGGGTAATGGCTTTAAGCTGAAGGATGGTTGATTTAAATTAGATACAAGAGATTTTTAACAGTGAGGGTAGAAAACACTGGCAGATTGCCCAGAGAAAGGGTGGGTGCCCCATCCCTGGAAACATTCAAGCTCTGAGCAACCTGATCTAATTGAAGATGTCCCTGCTCACTGCACTTGAGGGTTGGACTGAAAGACCTTTGAGGTCCCCTTCAACCCAAACCATTCTGTGACTCTGATTTTCCAGTCTGGAGCCAGTCAAGCATTGGAAGAGGCCTCCCAGAACAGTTGTGCAGTCCACAGCCTTGGACATCTTCAAAATCACACTGGAGAAGCACGGTTCTACGTAACACAGGAATTTCACAGTCAGCAGTGAAGTGAGCTCCTGGGTCCCTTCTGACAGCACTGATCCTGTGACACAGAACACAAGGACAGCAGGAGGTGGCTGAAGAACAGCAGCACCCATTACTCCAGATCCAGCAAGCACTGTTACTGGACAGCTGCTGTTCTCTAGATCCAGCCTTTATGGGACTGCATAAACAACAAAAAAGTTCTGGTGGTTTTTTTTTTTGTTTGTTTTTGTTTTTTTTTTTTTTTTTTTTTGTTTTTTTTTTTTTTTTTTTTTTTTTTTTTTTTTTGTTTTTTTGTTTTTTTGTTTTTTTGTTCTTGGAAAACACTACTGCTCTGAAGGAGTCCTGTGACTCAACCAGCAATGACCTGACAGGATTCAAAGACACAAAAATCAAGCCCTCAGAAGATGGCTTCAAGAACAAGTTTTTCCCGAGAAAACTACTGGTCGTGGATAATCCAGAAGAAGGCAGGAAAAGGACCAAGAGGAGTATTACAACTTCTGTTCACATACCAGGTTCCTCAGGAAGAAACTATCCCAGGTGTTCTCACCTTCTCCTTCAGCTGGTACAGAACAGGTCTGAGAACAGAAAAGAGTTGTTCAACAGCTGTTCTGCATGAACACACATTGCAGGACTCACTAAAAAAGTCAAGACACTGCAGCAGCTAATTCCTTAAGTTGTTTATTTATCATTGAAGAAACACACAGCAGCAAGTTCTATGTTGGCTTCAGTGTGACCAGATCGTTCCTCGTTGTTACTGCACCCCAGCTTTGAAGTCAACACAGCCATTACTACAAACCACTTTTTTGGAAAGGGAAAGAATTGACCCTGAAGACAAAGAATTGGGAGGGGAGGAAATTGAACAATTTCTCCAAAACCACACATTTTAAATATGACAATATTTATAAATCCTTGAAAGGCATGAATTATCCAGTAATGGAAAAAGCAGTTGTGATGTTTGCAACAGAAAGTACATAGCCATATGCTTACCAAAACACTGAAATTGTTAAAGCTGCAAGTTTGATTTGTACACTGCAGCAGTGTGTACGTTACTGGAACAATGACTGCAAAGTGGCCTCAGAGGCATTATGGATTCAAGTAAATCTACAGAAAATATCCCAGTGTAGCTAATTCACAATGTTTTTTGTATTCAATTCAAATTTTAACAACATACTGAATTTAGATAGTGATAATGTATCTCAGAAACCGCTTGCCCTCCAAGATACCTATGTAAAAGAGGGCTTTTCTATTTTTTTGGCTAATTATGCAAATTCTTTTAGCTCTGCTTTTTCAATAATTCCACTGTGTGAACAGAGGTGTTTTCAAACTCATGTCCTGTGACAATAATACCCCATTCCAAACTAAGAAAGACTAAAAATAAAAAGGCCAGCCTGTTTTGGTGCGAGAGAGAAGCTGTACTGAAGACAGCTGTTGGGCTTGCTTCTTTTTATTTTAGCAACAAATGACCCATGAAATAAGCATCATTTGAAATTTCAAAAACTGCCGTTCAATTTCCAACCTTCTGCTGTGAGTTTTGTGCATGATCAATCTATATGAGCAAGTGATTCATGCTTTCATGTTACCTCAAAACATTGGTTAAAGAATTCCAATTCAGAATGTTTATAAGCACAAATATAATCTGTGGATTCGATCAAATCAAAGCTAAAACATCGGTTAAACTCTGGGATTCCCACTTAACGTCGTACAGTGGTCCACCCTTCCTCATCTGTCTCGTTTTTAGTGCGGCGCACGGGCTCACGCTCCTTCTCTGTTTTCCAGGATCCTTTCTCCTTGTCCCCGTCCCTTTCCCGCTCTTTGGATGCTGCTGGGGGAGCAGAAGCTGGAGGAGCAGCAGGAGCAGGGGCCGACCGCCGCACCGGTTCCCGTTCCTCCCCGCGCTCTTCCCTCCTGTCGTCAGCGCGTCGCCACGAGCTCGCTACGGCGCGGGAAGAAATAAAAACAACTCAGTCATGCTCCACCAGCAGCCTGCAAGAGTTCAAACAACAGCCCCGACCTGGCAGTGGAGTTACTGATCCTCAGCCCTGCCACCAGGGAATACGATGACAACGGCCAAATACACGTTTTACTTTTATAAGGAAGTAACAGTAGAACTACTCAAACCTCTTCTCAGATTTGGGATTGTGGTGAGCAAGCCCAGTGTCATCTTCAAAACACATAACTGCAGTAAGAATGTTCTATTGATGTACACGGTTTTATGATGTAAAAATATATTCTTATATTATGAGCAGAATTAAAACAAAAAAGGTATCTCCTTAGAAATGGCTGAACTATGAAAACAGAAAAATCCTCACTTAAAAACACTTGTGGAAAATGTTTAGGTGTTTGCTGTTATTAAAAGACAGGAAATTGCTCTTCAGCCTACTGGAATCAGAGCTAAAATGGTACTGAACTACACGACTCCACTGGTAACAGCATCTACCACCCTTTACTGTACGAAAAACTGTTCAATTCCACCAAAAAGGATGTTAAGAGTTCCACCCCAGCTCTGTGTGAACAAAGCTGTGGCAGATGCCAGGAAGTCACATACCAAAACTTCTTGATACGTTAAAAAAAAAAATCTCCACACTGAGAACACTCTGCCTTTCCATCAGCAGCAGTCCCTCATATGATCCCATGTTCTGTTCCAGGCTGCTCCCAAGTGCAGGAACACCCACATCTGGGGCAGAGAAAAAATGAGATTCTGAACGTAAGAATGCCAGAATTGGAAGATAAGGTGGTCCCTCCAGGCTAAATGGATCTGCTGTTACTGTATTTTTAGAACACAGAAAAGGATTAATAAATATGCAAAATTAATACAGGTCTGTAATCAAAACAGGTTATTCATCAAAATTAATACCATTAATAGTGTGAAACCCATAAGGCCTCATTTGGAAATACTTCCCTCACATTTTAATGGTTTTAAGGAAAGAGCCAGAAATTACTTTCTGGGATGTCTGTCCTGATAATCTAAACACAAGGGACTTACACACCCACAACACAATTCTATGAGAAGTGCATACTTGAAATGTTACCCTCCTACTGTACATGTGAAACGCTACTGGGATGGAAAAGAACACAACTACCAATAGTTAAGACTCACTGAAGAATTCTCAATTATGCCAAATTCTCAATTATGTCAAATTATGCTTTTTATTATTTTGTTAATGGAAAGGCAGTTTAAATGGCTGAAAATATAACCTATTCCCACGTGACACCCTGCCAGCACTGCCAGGAAGAGGGAGGCTCTATGTTGGGTGTAGGACTTTAGGGACACTGAAATGAACCTACGCTCTTCCCGCTCGGATCGGAGCGGTGGCCCTCTCCTGAGGGGCGGCTCCCTGTCATCGCCACGTCGCTCTCTCATGTCACGGCCACCTCTGTCCCACTCCTCACGACGACTTGAATCTCTCCAGCTGGAAGTTTCCTCAGCTGGCCCTCTCCTCCAACCGCCGTCATCCCTTTGGCCATGCAAAACATAAAACTGAATGTTAAGTTTTTTACCTTTGCTATGGAAAGGAGCAGTAATAAATCACAACACAGATATTTACAGACCCAGTGGGTGCCTATTTAACAGACTTCCAAAATTGGTTTTGTTTTTCTGGAGCCTAACATGGAATTCTCTTGATAACAGGTTAAAAAGTAAAATTAAAAAGCATTTTAAGCGTTTTAGAATTCCTCCTAAACAGATAACATCATCCTAAAAATAACAAACCAAAAAGGCCCCAAAATGCCCCTATCCATTTGCTGTCCTGAAGTGCTTAGTTTCACACAAACCAACCCTTGTTCCTTTCACTCAGCAATTCCACATTATTTCTGTATCAGCAGTGCCCTTTTTTTTTTTTTTGGCAGAAACATTCTAGAAGTATTGAAACAGACAAGTCAGACCTGGGACGCCTGAAACGATCCTCTCGATCAAAATCTCTCTCCCTGTCAAATTCCCGCTCCTTCTCATTTTCATCCCGATCTTTGTCTCGATCCCATTCACGGTCTCCTGAAGGTCTGGAGTCTCGGGGAGGGCCCCAGCTGTCCTCACGAGCCTTCTCTCGTTCTCTCCATCCCCCTGGAAGAAAGAAACACGGTCAAAGGAATTTGTGACAGACCTCTGACCTCTCTTGTAGACAAAGAACCCTTCACTTCCGTCACGGAAACTGGTTCTTCAAGTTTTGACCCCTGAGGACCCAACTCAAGATGTCTGTAAGAAGTTTGCACATCGAGTGGGAGCCACAGAGAAAAGCCCCTGCAAACTGCTCGATGTAAAGCCAGTAATGCACACCTCAGGTCAGGGCTGCCTGGCACAGTGCAGCACAGCCGGCTGCACCCTGCAGTTTTCAGCCAGAAACCACAAAGGTCCAGTGCAAAACAAGTGCAAGAAGCAGCAAAGGGTGTAGCTTAGACAGCAGATTCCTTTGTGAAAACCCACAAGTGAGGAGATTTTAAGCAAGCAGATTTTGAAAGAACTTACTGCTTTTTAAAGCACTACTTTAACATGTGAGTGTTGTTACCATCTACTTAACACAGTGCACCCTGCAATACTGCTCAGTTATTTATGAATGGGAGTTCTTTATTATGCAGCCTGCTTTGGCTTTAAGTAAGAAAAATTGGAATGCAAGTTTTGATATTTATGGTAAGTTTTCTAAAGATTTGGATTTCAGAATTAGCATCTATGAAAGTTGATGTGGTGCCTGCCAATATGTAAGTGTAAAGAGCCAGGAAATCAAAATCATATCTAACATTTAAATGTCATCAACAGTTCTGAAAAGAATCAGAAACAGCTCTAGACACCATCAATGACACTTTAGAATACACACTTTAGAAATAAACAATACAAGAATAGGATAATTCAGATTTTAAGAGACCTCAGAAGGTCAATTTATCCAAGCTCTGCTCTAAGCAGGACTTTCAGGAAGGGTTAAAAACAAAAAGGGAATGTTAAAAACATTATCTCTGTACACATAAAAAAGGGTTTATCAAAACCAGACCCACCTGAATGAGGTATCAAAATCCTCCTTCAGAAGGATATTAATGAGTCCAAGGTGTGCTAATCTAGTGAGAATGCTCCCACCAGAGCATCCAACTTGTATATTTTGGTTTTGCACACAGGGAAGTGACCGCTGTTAGTGTGTGACCCCTAGGTATATTCCGGACAAGCAATTTTTTAAATTCAACCAAATTAAAAGGTTTAATTATACTAAGTAGAGAAGTGTCCACATTAGTCAAATTAATCTAGATGTTTTCAGCATCGAGTACATTTCATCCGTTATCTACTAGGTTAACACACACTTCGGAAGGAAGGTTATTATATTACTATATTTTACCTGGTTTACCAAATGGTCTCCAAGGACCTGGCCTTGAGTCTTCACCACCGCGCCACGGGCCCCTGTCATCATCTCTTCTGGAGAGCCTGTCATCGTCCGCGTTCCGCCAGGGTCCCCTGTCGTCATCCCGCCGGGCCATCCTGTCGTCATCCAGCCCACGCCGGGGCCCTCTGTCATCATCCAGCCCGCGCCGGGGCCCCCTGTCGTCATCTGCAGCCCGCCAGCTGCCCCTGTCGTCATCCAGCCCACGCCTGGGGGCCCTGTCCTCATCCAGAGCCCGGCGGGGTGGCCGGTCATCATCCAGGCCGCGCCAGGGCCCTCTGTCATCATCCGCCACGCGCCAGCTGCCTCTGTCATCGTCCAAGCCGCGCCGGGGGGGCCTGTCGTCATCCAGGGCGCGTCTGGGTGGTCTGTCGTCATCCAGAGCACGTCTGGGGGGCCTGTCATCATCCAGGGCACGTCTGGGGGGCCTGTCATCATCCAGAGCACGTCTGGGGGGCCTGTCATCATCCAGGGC
>VYZQ01052841.1:0-22836 GCA_013400655.1 Mystacornis crossleyi | reverse complement strand
TGGGTTTGGAAGATTATGGGAGAATCCAATTATCATTGATCTGTGAGGTAAAAACCAAGCCATGGAGATTGTTAATCTCCATTTAGACTCAAATTGGATAATCTTCCCCTTTGAAAAATCTGATTATTTTGCCATAAAAGACATGTGGAAGAATGGTTATAATGTTTATCAGATGAACAAGCATTTAATTCATTCAGATACTGTTTCAGGGTTTAAGGATTTTAAAATCTATTTTAAACTATTACTTTTAAACTACCACTACTCTAATCCATTTCTAGAAAAGTTGAATGAGAAATGAGTAAGACAAGCTGTATCACTCTGTGTGGAAAAAAATCCATTGAAGCATACAAATAAGTGCATTAAACAGTTCACTAAACCACAGAATGGTTTGGGTTGGAAGGGACCTTGAAGATCATCTCAGTGCACGCCCTGCCACGGGCAGGGACACTTCCACTATTCCAGGTTGCTCCAAGTCCTGTCCAACCTGGCCTGGAACACTTCCAGGGATGGGGCAGCCACAACTTATGCAATATGTGAGTAGTGAAAGGCTTCACCAGGAGTTTCATCCAATTGTCAGATTCTGCAGTTCACAAGAAAAGTGGATCACTACCAGGAATGGCAGCACAGCTTGTAAGGGAAGATGGAATTCTGTTTTGTTTATTGAGAGATCACACCCTTCTAAAACATTTTAAGAAATTACTAGAGAGAGAAAGAGTCAATTAATTTGCTTCCACTGGAGTCAGAGTAAGCAGTAATGGATTTAAATTACTGTACTGCAAATTAGGGTTAGACATTTATAAAAATCTATCTAACTGCAAGACTAATTAAGCAATAAAACATATTGCAAATTGGTACCAGCAGTGTTATGTCCATCAATACAGGCTTTTAAGAACAACTAGATGTGCACCCTCAGAAATATTTTTAGCTACAGCTCATCCTGATGTGGAGCAGAAAAATGGGTAAATGTTAAAAATCTTGTTTTCTACAACTGTATAAGCAGTTTTCATTATTAGTGAACCTATTCAAAATAGACGTAAACAAGCGTGGATTTCTTTTTATTTTTAAATCCAAAGTACCTTCAGAAAATTCTTCCTTCAGAAATTTATTCCTCCCTATTCAACACAGTTCTTCAGAACTTAGTTTAATTTACGGCATGTTTTCTGCTCCATGACTCACTCTGGGACTTGCATAGTTACTGTCAGTTTTCTAGATGGAAAATGTCAGAATTTCATCATACAGGAACCCTGCAATTGCTTGTCATCTTTCCCCATTCTGTATTTATAGAACTGACACCAAGGTTTGAGTGGGAGAGAAATTGTTAATTCAAAAAACAAGTTGTTTAAATTAAATTAAAGCAAGTTGTTTACCACACACAGGTGTCTGCTTGCCTTCACATATCTAAGCCAAATAAAACAGGAATGTTATCTGAGCATGGTTCCAAGATAAAACCTCTCTCTCATTCCGAGATCCTTACAAAGCAACTTTTTAATAGAAGGTAACTTTCAGAGATGTAAAGGCATGAGATATTACTCAGTTAGTGCAGCTTCAGCAGCAGCAACAAAATGGGAATCTCCAGACTTTGACCCCAATACAACTGGGGCTTAGTAACCCCCGATTACCTCTCCACTGGTGCTCGACGCCATTCAGATTCTGGCTCACCACCTCTTCTCCAGGAGCTTTCGGACTCCCTGTCGCCCCAACGAGATTCCTGCATGTCGGCAGAAATTAGCAACATTCTCTCTGAATACTTTAAAATGAAGATTTTCAACATATAATTTACTTTTGAACATGTTATGTCATTAAAAACTCACTTGTCACACTGTAGAACACTGAACTATCAGGAGTTCGAGTAACTAAAGTATGGTTTTAACTGACTTTATTGTTTCTGGAACAGTTCAAACAATAATATGGTTCCCCTTGTGCCACATACTTTACCAGTAGGGTAGGATATATGCAAATACAGTAAAAAGATTCTAAGTATATGAGCAATTGAACAATAGCTACAGTCAGCCACAGCCACTACCTGTTGACACAAAAGAGATGTTCTAACAGTTTCACTCTTCCTGGGGCTTTATGACAACAGGAACGAATTCAAGGAATTATTTGCTTTTGTGCTTTCTAATCTCATCAGGAAATGTAACTGAATACACTGAAAGCTCTCTGTGGCAAGGACAATTTTGTTCCCAATACCTCAATGCACAGAAGAGGTGAGATATTAGTGATTCACACAGGTTGCAGGGCATAGCAATAATCAATCTGTATTTTTTAAAAATAAAGTTAAAATGTCTCTCTCCATTGCCAGACAAACCATTTAAATTAATTTTTATGCCTCAATTCCACCACAAGAAACTAGTTAGCTAAATCATATAAAATGCCTGATTTCACATAATTGCACAACCTCTTTATAAGAAGGGTAGTCCAGTTTAAAACCCCTCTTTGAAAAGTGTTTTTATTTGTCAATATGGGTTAACCAAGATCTTGCATATCCACTACTCTGTCGCCTTAAATGCTTTTGAAATGACCCCAAATAACAACGGTGAGCAAAGAATCCCAAAATTGCAAATGGAATTTCTGGAGTGCTGCAGTTATCTCTCCCAGAACCTGAGCCAGCTTTTCCATATAATCAAGTGCCCACAGATAGGAGACCTCTTATGTGAAAAATACCCATCATGATTATTTACCTGACAGACTATCAAAACAATTTATACGAGCTGATAACTTATCTTCATGGTGTTACTCAACGAAATATGTATTAAACACATAGAAAGGCTGTGGGGAATGAAACTTAAAACCCATTCCCCTGAATGGCAAGTTCTGAAAAAGTGGGAGTGTAGAACGCGTATGGTACTTAGTTACATTCTTTTAAACCACTAAACATTTCCAAGTAACTTCTGTTTTGTTTCCTCTTGGACTGGGATAACAAATTCTCCCAATCCAAGTTATATTTGTTAACAGAAAGTTGCACACACACCTTGGTTTTGTGTTACTGTTTATTTCTTATAAACTATAAAACTGCTTTTATGTTTAATCTGGGGGGGATTTTCCTTCAATATCTACTTGAATTCCTGACTTTTGCATGAGTTACTGCACTTGCCTCCAACAGTTTTCTTTCTTTTTGTATTAAAGAAGATTTTGTCCAATATTCATTTTAGTCTTTATTTAGTTTTTAAACAGCTTGGAGATCTTAGCAGTTTCTTTATTTTACTCTACTGTTGAACTAGAGATTCCAGATCCTGACAGTGTGCTGAAACTAAATGACAGTAATTTAACTCTTAAATTAGCCACTCACACTACAACTTAACAAAAAATAAATAAATAAACATATGACTTTCCAATGCTAACACCTTCTTTCAAATGATCTGCAGAAGAAGGAGCAGTCAGAAAGAAACAAACCTGCAGGTATTACCCACCTTCCTCGAAAATGGGTCATCCAGACCTCTCCTTTCTTCTTCTCGACGGCGCTCTCTTTCCTCTATCTCCATCTCTCTTTGACGTTTTTTCTTCTCCAGCTCCTCCAGTTTTTTGACTCGCTCCTGGTACTCGCGCTGCTCCTGCTCGCGCTTCTCGCGCTCGATGCGCTCCTTCTCCTCACGCTCTGCACAGTTGGAAACACACACAGAACTTATTACCAACACAGATTCCATTACTGTGCTGCATCCACGGAAGGCTTACACAGCAGTCTTTGACTCTATAAAAAATAAACACTAAAAAATACAAGCATTTCGTATGATGTGTTTTGCTAACCACAGAACCTGTTTTCTGAAAGTCTCCTAACTCAAAAGCAATAGGAAAAGGAACTCTGATACATCAGTTAATGAGACATGTTGAACAGCTACCAAGAAAGAAAAACTTCCAATACCTTTATGTTAATTCATTGTACAGACCATAACTGTAGCAGCTAAAGCATCAGTAACTACCTCAGACATGGTAGAGGATCCCTTCCTTAGGAAAGGTCAAAGAAAAAAATCAGCTAACAGCGTCAATTGTTGCTATTCATGACTGCTTCAGTTTTTGTTTTTAAAATACTGCATTATTATGAATTCAGATACATAAAATCTTCATCCTGCAATTGACAAATAAGGCAGAAATTCATCCTGCAGGATGCCAACCACCTCTTTTCTTCTAAAGCCCTGAAACAGGCTATTAGGGCTATCAGACAAACCAGTTCACAAAGAACGGTGTGTGAGTCATTTACGATTCTGGAGTTCTTGCTCTGACACCAATGCTCCCTTTCTTTTCTCTTTAAGATGTGCACAAACAAGTGGCCAGAATTCAAACTAAAGGCTAAAATCCAAGACTTGAAATTTTCATTAGCCTTACCTAATCTCCTTCACTCTCATCTAGGAGCTAAAACGTTTTACCTTCCTGTCTATGCTGCACAGGTAAGCAAGGAAGGTGCGACAGCTGGAAGTTGAAAAGACTTCCTCCAAACTCGTGAAGCAGGGAAACCAGACATCAGCTGTGTTACACAAATGGAAGGCTCAAGGATGCAGAGTATGAAATAGTCACGTTCCCAATCTCACCTTTAAGCAGCTGCTCTTCCCGTAGCCTTTGCTCCTCCTCCTCCTTCTCCCTGTAGTAAGTGATGCGTCTCTCCTCTTTGCGCTGCTTCTTGCGCTCCTCCAGACGGTTCCGCCTCTCCTCTGCCAACCGCTCCTGGAACTGCTTGAGTTTATCCTGAAATACCAACAAGACAGCTCAGAACACCACAGCTGTAATGTCTAACAGCTGGGCAGTTACACAAATTGTTAAATAAAGCCACACAGAAACTCAAAACAACTGCAACATACTAATTTTGCTCCACTGAAAAACGACCTGTTCATCACTTCCATCTCTTCTGCAGCTAATTTTGTGTTGGACAATACCCTCCAATTTAGAAGAAAGACAATCAAATCAGCAAGCATAATATTAGTCCTTTATCTGCGTTTTTGGAAAAGGAATTGGCTAAACAATAATTTATTTGTGCCTAAAATATATCACCCAAAATTATCCCCATTATTGCAAAGAATCATATGCAGTTACTAATTTAGATTAACGTGACACCTCTTCTGCCTTTTTTTTTTGGTAAAGCCAGTTTTTATTGCAACACAACCATATACTCAGAGCTATAAACAGTCTCAGGAAACGTAAAATTTTAAAACGTTAGAGCAAGAAACAAAGGCACAGTTCTTTCCCTGACCTTGTGGTCTGATTTGTTCTTAGATTTTGCAAACACAAAACACAGCTTGAACAAACAAATACTTGACCTGCCAAAATAATTTCCAGATTCAAACATAAAGATAATAAAAGCGAGACAAGTATTTTCATCTATTTTTCAGCTTCAGTATCACTGTCAGTATTACTCCATCACCATAGTAAGTTCAAGTACTTCTGCAGACATAGCTGCCTGCCTATGACACCCAGTGATTCCTTACTAATAGCATTAAAATCGACAATTACCCCTCCTATTTTCCATATAAACTATACCAGAAATCGTCAAAATTTTTAAGTGATAGTACCTAGGTAACAGGCACAAGAAATTTAATTTAAAAGTCAAAGCAGAAAATAAGCAATTCCACAGTTCTGAACCATTTAAAACACTAATTTGCTTCTAGTTTCATGAAGAATCCCTGGGTCTCAGTTTTAGTTCCTCACTTTAGGGGTGTACTTTGCTAACAATGCCATATCTCATGTACCTCATAAACTGTTCGTCGTGATGCTTTGAGCCTGGCTTCAAACAAATCTCTATCCTCCAACATCCTGGAGAGTCTGCTCTTGTGCTCAAGGGCTTTCTCACGCTCCAGCTGCAGGGTGGTGATCTGAAAAGAGAAAATATACGAAGTATAACTTTATTATATGTTTGGATTCAATCTACCCCAGCCACTGGAAGGAGAAATTTCTCTCCTCCCCTTTCAGAGCAAAGACAAAAGACATTCCTGTCCACTAGAACAATGAAATCACAAAGCTAACATTTCAATCTTCCTTTTATTTTTTGGAAAGAGCTGGGAAAAAAAACAAATAGTGCAAAACACACTATTTTTCATGCATTGCTAATGCACTTTATCAACGGAACAAAAAATTTTTACCCTTTCTTCTTCCTGTTGCTCCCACAGCTCCATATCATGCACTCTTTGTTCCTCATAGGCAGTTTTTATTAAAGGAATTTCTTCCAAGCGCTTCGCTCTTTCAAAGTAGTCAATCTGAGTAAAGAGAACACATCTTTAGCATCCCATAATGCACATAAACCCCTGATTTCTGGAGAACCCTCCAATATATCTGATATATTATGGCAAGACAGCAACAATCACACTGGACCATCAAAGGTCAACCTAACCAGGAACCTGCCTCTACCACTGGCAACTAAGTGCACTCCCAGGCAAGGATGCAGGAATGGAGACAGGCACATACTCAACACTCTCTCAGCATCATCCATTTTCAACTCCTGGCATTTTCTGTGTTGGAAGCATTTTTGTATTTTAAACATTAGTGGATTTCCTCTCTTGCCCTTCTGAACTCAAAGCTTTTCATATACAACAATGTACTTTGGAAAGAACTCCTGAATGTCTGTGGCTCACAGCATGAAGATTCAATTTCTACCTACAAACAGCTCTGAACACTGCTCCTGCTGGCTTCATTTGATGCTTCTCATTCCACTACCCCCTGCAGGCAGTGCAAGAACAACTGCTGCCACCATCAGCTCCTACAGCAGGTACACTCTTACAGACTGGCACCACATCCTCTCTCTAGGAATCTGTCGGACAGACGGGTACTACTCCACAAAGACAATTCTCCCACAGAAGCCAAGCCACATCATTGATAATTCTTGTTGGCCTCCTGTCAAACTTCCAGTTCAGCTGCATCCTTTTAGACATAAAGAGACCAGAGCTGCAGACAGCGCTCAAAATGCAGAAGAACCAAGTTCTCACTGCTGGCAAAGAATGTTAAGTTTGGAGCCCATAATTTAATATGCAAAGCCAATGACTGGGGGATTCTTTTCCCCACTTTCCCTATATAAAGTTTAGAAATCTATATAACCAGAACATAATTCAAAGACTTTCTTTTGTCACACTACTAAGTTGGGGGTTTTTGTGAAGAACTTTGTAAAAGGCTTTTTTGGAAATCCAACTTAGTTACACCCATCAGATCAACCTTACAAATATGTTTGCTTTGACAGCTTCAGGCAACTCCAAGAGAAAGCCCTTGCTAACATTCCTTTTATAGAGGCTGTGCTGACTTTTCCAGGTAGATCATACTCACTCAGGTGACTGCTAATTCTACTGTTCAATGTATTTTCTGCTCCTCTGTCCAGTATAAGCAATAGTTTTACAGACTTGCAGTGTCAAAGATCCTCACTGGAACCTTTTTAACTAACTTGCCACTTTCTACTTGCCATTTTTCCTCAAACCAGTTTAAAGTGACCCGAGTCACGGTCTATACCACAGAATCCCTGTTTCATTCCTGAACACAGCAGGAAGTCCTGTTCGCCTTGCCCAGGTCATGTGTTTCTATTTATTATGACACATTTCTCACGCTTTTATAGCTACCCACGTTTCAGACAGATCCTTTTCTGCCATCTAGGAGGACTCTAGCACTGGAGTTTCCTCTGTTTTAGCGAGGACTAACACAGTTAATTAATTTAGCATCCCTGTAATGGTCTCACATCAGAACACTTAACCTATTCTGACAATTTTTTAATTACAAGTCTTCCCAACTAAGACTCAGTTCACATCCAGCTTAAGGGTCCTTTCTCAAATCAACTCCATTAATTAGAACGATTTTTGCACCGAAACCAGAGACCCAATTGGTACATAACACATTTACCTTTCTTCAGTATCAAACAATAACACTTCCAACATTAAATATATATATGTGTATGCACATATATGTATCAACACAGGAGATCACATCCCCTAAAAAATTGTATGGACATTTGTACCCTTCCTACTTTGTACCTTTTTCTCCTGATTCTTCAGTCGTTCCTGAAGTTCCTTCTTTTCTTTTTCCAGTTGTTCCACTTGTTTAGCCATAATAAAGTCAGGATCCAATTCTTCAAGATCCTACAAGCAAGTAAAGTTATCAATATAAAAAGGAGAAAAAACTCCCACAAAAGGTAGTCTTTATTCCCCCAGGTAAAGAAGGTCCCAGCCAAACCCAGAACTAAAGTTCACTTACACCATCTCGTTTTTAAGAGAGACTGTTTGAAGACCAGTTGCAGTACAAATCCATGAAATTCAGACAGCCCAGCAATGTAACACTGAAAGCATAACAAAATAACTTCCCACTGCAACAATAAATCGCCTACCTCAATATCAATATCTTTAAATGCTTTGGCTCCCAGTTCAGTCTTCTTAATCTGCTCCAAGCGCTCCCGAACAGTTTTCTTTTTGATCTGCTCATGCTCCTGCAGGATCCGCTCCTTCTCCCTCTCCTTTGCCTCCTGGCGCAGCCTCTCTTCCTCAGCTTTCCGGACTTTCTGCAGTTCTGCTTCCCGTTGTTCCAGCTCTTCCTTTTCACGCTGGATGTTCAGACTTTCCAGGCGCTCCTTTCTCTCCTCTATGGTTTGACGGCGCGCGAGGATACGCTGATGCTCCTTCCTGGAATTTTTCAGGAAGGCGGTGACTGCCAGCTGATGTTGTTCTTCCTTCTCTTGCTGGATTTAAATTAAGAGTAAGACAATGATGTAAACAGCCCCTCTTTAAAAAGGCTGAAATGCTTCTCAAAGAAAATGCAAAGTTAATTCTATTCTCCAAACTTGCCAACTGAATGGAATTACAACTGTGATGGCAAATCTTATCACTCATCCAAGTGGCATCCAAGGTAGTACCAGCTGCCCAGAATCACGTGCACACGGAGAAAGTTGTCTATAAAGGACAGTATTCTGCAACATGGCTTAGGTACGACAGTTTGACATTTTTCTGTCCAAAAATATTGCACACCCAGATGTTACTGATATTGAAATCTTTAACTGCAATGGGTGTGTGGGTTGTTTGTCTCTGTATTTGTTTGTAAGCATATCACCACGTGTACTGTATTTCACCAAAGCTGTTTTGTTCTTTTAAAGCTTTGTTATTTTCCAAATTCACTAATAAAAGGGAAAAGTACCCTAACTGACACAAAGCACTATCTGTGAGATGATAAAAAAGTAAGTCAACAATTTAAACACTGTATTTAAAGCCATTTTCATTACCTTATAAAAAGCAGTAGGCTTCTACACACTAGAACACAGACTGTTCTTTAAGCAGCCTTCTCACCCCCAGCATTCCCCAGAGCACCCCCACAGCTCTTTGTGGACGTTCATGCTGCACACTTGAGGAGGTGCCACTGTGCCAGCTCAGGCAGCTGCCCATTTCCCCGAGTCCAACCCAACACTGCAGCCCAATCAGCTCCCCACACTCCCCCAGCCATGCTGCTCCTGAAATGTGAGCAGCCTCGGGGATATTTTTAGTAACTTGTCACTTGTAGGGCATTAAGCAAAAACACTGAAACATCCGCACTTTGTTGCAGATCTGCACACCTTTAAAGCTAAATGGAGGTGCCAAAAACACAAAAGTAAGAAGCTTTAGATGAATTTTAATGATTTTGCGAATTATAACAAATGTGACAAATTAAAAGCTTTTAAGCACCTGACAAAAGTGGAAAGTTTTGACCTGAATAGTGAAGGGAAGAAGGATATCAGCTTGTTCTGTAGCTTTTCTAACCACACAGATTGGTATTAATCTTGATACTGTTCTCCAATTTTACAAGTGTAATGACCACTAGTGAGTTAAATGAGAAGGATTTATGTCTTATTCAGCTACTAACTGTACTAACATGTCAAGTGCAAGACTAATTGCCATTTCTATCCACAAATGTACAGTTCAAGCGTATTTTTTTCTTTCAAAATGACAATCTAATACCAATCACTAATCAAATCCTTTTAAGGGAAAAACCTATATAGAAATATTTTTATCTTAAACACTACAAAACCACTAATACATGTTCAAGCTAACATAAGGAAGTGAGCATTGGGTGTCATGATACAGTTCTACCTTCTGCATTTAAATTTTAAGAATATTAGTATTTTGACCTGTAGAGAACCTAACATGGACATGTTGCTATCAGCTGTTTTTCCATATGGAACAAGTATTTGAAGTGTTAGCTATGAAACCTTTCATAAACCTAAAACAAATGGAAAAATTACCACTGTTCAAGGAAGAGAAGTGAAGGTTTGACTTGCCACAACCGAAGCATGCTGGAAATCTGAGACTGATTTACACCTTGCTGCTACAGAGCTGTGGAAAACCTGAAATGTGAGTCTGACCTTGAAGCCAAGACCTCTAAGGAGAAGGAAAGGAAGTGACAAGGAAAGGTCAATTCTTGAGCTGTGGGATGTTTTGTTTTATAAAGCCACATTCCAGGTTTTTCACAACAGCAGTTTCTCCAGGAAGAATAAATGAAGGAGGCTCTTGGATTTTCAAAAACACATGCAAAATTTTAAACAAATCCTAGTTCTGTAGGCCCATGTATAAAGTCATTATTTGCTTTATCCTAAACCTGATATCTTCAAGACTGGAAACTTTAAACTCAGGCCTCCTGTGTACATTTTGCCATGATTTTAGTTATGACCAAACACTAACTAGCTGAGTGCTTTTAAGAACGACTTCTTTACAAGCACAAAAAACTGATTGGAAAGAGCTGGGAAAAAAAAGTAAAATGTACATCTAATCTGAGAAAGTACATTCATTAAAATATAAGCTTTGTCAACATTCTCATAACGCTTTTAACGACTTACCATTAAGTGAGGAGGCTTAATGACTGCAAGAGCCTTAGCCAGAGCTGAGGACATGGCAGTCAGTTGGTTTCTGATCTGCTCAGAAGGCATGCTCTGCAGCTGAGGGCCCAGTGGAGCATCCTCTCTAGTACAGTAATTCAAATCTGAACCAAAACTCAGTGTTCGAGTCGTGTGATCAAGGCGAACCTTTATAAAAATAGAAAAAAAAGGAAGAAAAAGGATTGTATTGTTCATTAACAACTTTCTGTTGCTCTGCCTACGACCACTATGAGTCAACAGAAGCTCCAAGCAGAAATTAAACGAAAAAAATTATTTCTATGGTTTAGAAAAATAGCAAACCTAAAAAACAACAACAAAATCAACGAGGGGAAGAGGCTGAACTTTTAATGATTCGATGAAATTAGCACTGAAAGACAAATTACTCTTGCCTCTTCCTCCACACTGTCAACCTTTTCATCCCATGCAATGCATGTGAACCCAGACTTTATTTCACACAAGTCTTTCTACAGCACTCACTTGTAAGTCACAATGCCTGGCTGCATCCACGATACAGCGCTCCAGCTGGAAAGCATCCACAAAAGGAACCAGGGTACACAGACGAGCAAATTCAATGCTTTGATAAATCTGGGCCACCTGAATGTGCACAGAAACACAACGTATTTTTCCTCAGTAAAAAGAAATCATCAATAGAAGTTGTTGTACAGGCCTTAACTTGCTAAATTTTCAGCAAATGAAGGTATACATATTAATGCAATTGCAAATACTGTTGCAGGGTTTTATTTCTGTACTATATTCAGATTAAACCCCATTTCTGAATGGCTGCTTTGTATGAAGGAGACTGGCAGCAGTAACTACATCCAGCTATGCTGCTAATTAGCCTTCAACTATTTCTTTAGCACACCAGAAATAACACTGCTCATCACTGGTAACAAAAGCAGGTCAATGAAATGTGCATTTTACAAAAAATTTGGATTAAAAAAAAAAAGAAACCAAAAAACAAAGTTAAATACTCCCCTCCCCTCCCTTACTCCAAACAGGAGTTTTAAGAAACTTGGTAAGTAATGAAAAAAATCTAGAGAAGAGACTGCACTACTGTACCCCACTATCAAGCATAGCTACTACAGCTGTACTTAAATGATGCACAAACGGAAGATATGGGTTATACATTAGAAAAATGTATTTCAAAATCAAACGCTCTTTTATTTGGTGGAAAGAAAAATTATTTCAGCAATAAAGTTTCCAACTTAATCTTCCTCCAAAGCATATTCTAACTTAGGTATACTTAGGAACATACGTTTTCTTTACTCATACCTGCTGCAGAAGGCGAAGGATGGTGTTGTTCTGCAGGTGAGGAATGTACAGCTGCAATTCAGGTTCCTTTTCAGCTTGGTCCTTTACCCAGTTCAGAACCTATCAAAAGTCTGAAAAGTTACTCTATCTGCATTGACCTGTACAAACTTCACCATTAAAGTAATATTTCTGTTTACAGCTCTTGAAATAAGAGCAATTCTGTCCAGATACAGCCCTGTTTTACTGAAGTGCATCCTTTGATCAGAACACTCACAGTTACAAAGCAGAGCTGACAGTTTTTGTATGAAGGCGACTGACAGTACTGGCAACATTTACCACTGCTAATTTACCTTCAAGTTCTTTTTAGCACCTCAAGTATCTTTGTTCCCACTATCAAAGAAAAAGAACATGATGTGCTTCATCAGCTGCAGAATTTACACTAACCTAATCAACAGCTCTCACACTATTCTACCTCCCAACATTCTACCTTTTAATAGTAAAACCAGTCATTGGTTTATCTTTCCACTTAGCACACAACCCACTTGCCAGCATATGCCCACGTGTGCACACAGTCTTCTCATTTTGCACCTTTAAACAAAATAAACTCAGCCATCATCTCCACCGACAAAACCTTCTGATACATTCCCAAAACTGCACCTTTACGGAGCCCTCTGAATAGTACCCAAACGACCTGAGTGAATTTCCATTCTATTTCAATAACCTGGCTTTATCGGATGTCATGTATATGTCATGGTAATGGAACTTCACCAAATCAAGGCTACAATTGAAAAATCTGGCAATAGAAAAAGCTAGTTGATATTTACCACTAATCAATATTCAAATAACAGACTGTTAGTCAAGACCAATACACGCAGAGCCACAAAAAACTTACCTTGCTGACACGGGCACTCAGCTTGAGCGGGTGAAAGTCTACTTCAAGCCAATTGTAGAGTTCTTTCACTTCTGGGACAACATACTGCACTACGTTGAACCTGACCTACAGTCAACAAAAAAAATCCAAAGATCTCAACATAAATACAGTATTAACCAATAGTTATGCTTTAAGAATTTCATATTAAACAAGTTAAACAGGCAACAGATGTGCTTTTTAATACAGGGAACTATGTATTTTTCATTACATTCTTAACTGCAGTGACAGTAACTCTACACTACACCACTTAAATGTATTTAAAAATGGAAAACAGACAAAAAACAAGGTAAACAGACTACAGTACAGTCCTCAGCCATTTCTAAGACACAAGCCTACTACACAAATGTAGGCCCACATCCAAGCTAAAGCTACACATCTGTGTTCATGATTAAATTTCTGACGCCTTAAATTGTGTGTTAGAGGAAAACTGGAGAGGTGCTGCAAGAAGAATTAATTCAAATTGTAAAATGAGCTTTGCACCTAAGTTTTAGACGTGTGCAAATGACTGCAAGAATTTCAAACATTCTCTGAAAATACCTATTACCTAATGTCTAATTTGTTTACGAGCATCAGGGGAGGTCTGAGGATAGACAAATCTAACATCCCTTCAAATTAAACACACGGAAGTTTTCATAATCACTTAGATCCATATGGTCCAACATTTGACATCTGACCTGTGCTTATACAAAAACACATTTAAAACAGAAAAATAAGCACTTGGTTCAGTTAATTACCCCAAAAAATCCCCAAAGTTCTAGATCACAATGTGTTTCAGACACCTCAATGTTTCAAACCAGTATTTGTTGCTCGGGTGATATGAAAGACAATATTGACGCCGACTCTTTAGTGCACAGGAGCATTCCTTGTCACTACCATTTCCAAACGGTCCTTGTGAATCCGCAATTAAGTCTCAAAGAACCGTACAGACGTTTTAGCTTTCAAACTGCTGTCCCACAGCTGAGCACAGTGCTTCAGAAGGAACAGCACGCAGTGTTACGAAGCTGCTCGCCTGAACCCCAGTACCTACCATGTCATTGATAAGGCTGGCCCGTGTAGGGGGGGCCTGCAGCCCCAGCAGCGTGGCCAGGCGCCGCTGTTTCTCCACGATGATGCCGTCCATATCCAGGAGACGAGCAATATCAGTTCTCTCCGGAGTTATGGGAATGGACAGGGTGGCCAAAAGGACTCGAGTGGACATCCTGGTGACAAAGCAGAAGCACAAGAGATGAACTGCCAGAGAACACTTACTAATTCCATTTCACATATGTGCCAACTCAAGAGAGGAACGAGGAGCATCCATGATGCAAAACTGTCTAAAAACACCAGAAATAACAGAGGAGACACCAACTGCACCATGAGAGGAAATTGTGAAGCCTTGTGAAGAAAATACCAAAAGAAGAGAAAAAGAAAACAAACCCCCAGATATTTATTGACTTGCTTATCTTCTCAGTCAGTAAAGAGAAGGAAGTTTAGCTAAGGTGATACTGATGTTCACAATACTTACGCTGTAGCTTTGTAAAACATCTTCCTTGCTCTAGATTTCTTTTGAAGCAATTAGTACTGGCCAATTTAGGCAGAGCTGCTCATAGTCATACATGTCATCTGCTTCTTTTGGGGTACAATTTAGTTTATTTTTGAACCTAGGGGGTTAAAAATAGATTCTAAGATCACAGTAAGTATCTTTCCCCACCTCTGCATCTCCTCTTGTGTGAGATTCTTTCGCATTTCTCTTGATAAGTGATAAAGGCGGTGAAGGGTGGATGCGTGAAAAAGAGCATTTCCTGATTTCCAGAAGACAGTTGAAACTTTGTGATAGTAATTTGCCATCAGCTGTGGTTTGGGAGGCTTCTTAGACAGCGCAAACAGTCCATGAATATCTTCCACCGCTTTGAAAGCTTCCTAAAAAAACCCCAAAACAACCAAATACACTACTGTTAGGAAGTTTTTTGCAACACCCCAAAAAAGGAAAAATATAAATTCATTAAATGTTGTAAGACTATAAAGTATTTAATACTAATGAAAGCTATGATCTTCAGTTTTGTCAGCTATGTGAAATGAAATACTTCTTTCCTAATAAATTATTTGGACATACTCCATCAACTATCTGCTTAGAATTTGGCATTTTTGAAAACTTGTTTCATTCAGATTTTCAAGCTACAAACCACTGTGAGAAAAACGAACAAACAAACAAATGCTCTACTATTTTACTATTACACCAATTCTACTATTTACTGGTTTTACCATTTTTCATAAAAATAGTTTCTGTGATCAAAAATGGGTAGTTTCCCTAAAAATACAAGTAATCTTGGAAATGGCTTACATGTAATTACCTACATACCTAAAACGGAAAGAACACAACAAAATTTTCCAAATTCACAAATCCAAAAAAACAACAAGTTTGGCTTTTTAAGGCACTTGACATTAGAAATGTTGGCAGAGGTCAAGGTGTCATCAGCTCTTCACTTTCACAACTCAAAGTGATTTCAGCTACTT
The DNA here is from genome assembly GCA_013400655.1 of Mystacornis crossleyi. Classification (NCBI taxonomy): domain Eukaryota; kingdom Metazoa; phylum Chordata; class Aves; order Passeriformes; family Timaliidae; genus Mystacornis; species Mystacornis crossleyi. The sequence goes on along the minus strand of VYZQ01052841.1, from coordinate 7,372 downwards.
TATTATTTACTACCACCAGCAAAGCTTGGTTTGAAATGCAGTCAGGAACACCAGACTAAACAGTCAATATTCTAGATATTAAAACTTTATTCCTTAGCTCTTATCCTTCACCTTGCTGCGTGTACCATGAAACACGAACTGCGAGGAGCAGATTCTGGAAAGGCTGCAGACCAAGTGGGATGGGAAGCCCTGCTGCATACCTGCCACAGCTCCATGCTGATAGCACTGTCCAGCTGCACCAGCCTGGTCTCCAAGTGCATGGACTGACTGTCGGGATTGTTGAGGTTGATGGCTGTGCTTTGGTTGTGGTGCCGCTGGATCTGCCCCAGGTGCATTCGCAGGTTATCGCAGAGCTTGCGGAACTCCGCTTTCCGCGTGTACTGCAGGCAGAACTTGAAAGCTGCAAAAATGAATAACTTAAATTCAAAATGTTCACTAATGGTGACTTCCAATGAGATTCCAATATGTAAATCAGCACACTTGAAGAATCTCCATTCGCAGTCAAAAGACATCTCAAACATGATACAATCTGTCACACATAATGAGTAAGTGACAATGCAGAGCATTTTCATCTTGACCTCAAAAGATGAAGATGTTTCTACATAATTAAGCTTAAAGAGCAAAGGGAATACTTTAAGTCTCTTTAAAACTGTTTTAATTTATACAGTGATTCCAATTTTTAGTTTGAACTAAGAGCGCACAAAATCCTGTGAATGGCATGAATTCAGGTTTTGGCTTTGTGAAATGGGGGAAAAGAATTCTCAAGTCATCTAAATATGGTAAAGTCAAATGAAGCTTTCAAATGACTGGAAATGACAGACAAAACCCCTGTCATTAATCCCATAGCTCCTCTCAAAAACCAGTCCTTGTTTTGGCTTCTGGAGATAAGCACAACACGCCACAGCACAAGTGCAGGAAAGAGGTCAAGAAGAGGGGATGGACTGTAAAGGGGGATCAAGACCACCCAAGACCCTTGAAGCCCTCCAACCCATTTCCAGAAAGGTCCAGAAGAACAGACGGAGCATGAGAACTGATCTGCATAACAAGTGAGAAACTTATCTGTAAAAAGGTCCCCCCACGAAGCCCAGGTGCATGTGCATGCCAGGACCCTGGACACCCCATCAGCTGGATCAACTTCGAAATAAGGACTGTTGATCCCTCTCTTTTTCCCTCCCTTTCTTTCTCTCTATCCCTTTCTTTAATTCAACCCTCTCTTATTCCACTCTATCCCTTTATCCCAACCCCACAGCCATGTGCTTATACTGGGAGGTCAGGAACTAACACATCAATTTCCATGCCAAGTGTGTCATTTACTAATAAAACTCTGTAAGCTTTTGAGGACCATCTCTGATTCTTGTCGTTCTTTTTGACCACAAGCATCTACAAATCTTAGATGTTCCCTTCCCCTTAAGAGGGGGACACCACATCATTATAGCTCAAGTTTCCATCTTTTGGACCTACCTTGCTGTGCAATGTCATGGTACAGGCGTTCGACTCGAGAATTATTTCGGAGAAGATCCAAACACTGTCTATAGGATTCCCACAGAAATTTAACCCAGGGAGTCAAAAGCAGGCGGTCAGTACGATCTTGAGTGTCTTCTCCACTTACGGCACTCAAAAGAACACTATAGCCAGGACGGGGGGTAAGGGAAAAGAAAAAAGAGAAGTGGTTTATTCTCTAGAATTTTCATCAATTTTTCTTCCCAGGTTCTAAGATAAGACTGGACAAATCTGAACAGCTAATTGCTGCTGAATGGTCTACTGCTTATTTTCAAACTGGTCCCTCACACTGCTCCCTTTTCCTTTAAAGGATGTAGATAATTATTTCAAACTTTTAAAGTTTCCAACTTTGGCTACTGCACATATGACCGACATGTCCAAGCTCCAGAGGCAAGACATCAGACACTCATATCCTTCACAAGTAAGCCAAAGGAAACTAACTCCAGGATTTTCGCCTTCCCTTTCCTAGCAGGGAGCTGTGTCCTGTACCGCTGTTAGAGTCAAATATCACCGTCAATGCAGACAATTTAGTACTTGCTGACACTTCCCTTTTAGTCACCAGCACTGCTGCCAGAGTTCACTTCATGCTGACATGTGACACAAGAGCTGCGTTATGAGACGCACATATCAGAAACTAGAATACTCACATTAACATTTCAAATCTTTTACAAATTCTGACATGAAAAAGATGCTTAAATATGTCAGAAGTAAGATGTGATAATCTTGCATTTAGAACTTCATGCCCTCATCACATAAATATAAGACTGGGGAAAGCATTTCCAAGATACTGAGACCAATTCAGTGCTATGTCTCACATGATTCCTTTCTGTTCCACTCAGCATCTTAAACTCACAAAGAACCATTTTCCCTAAGCCTTCATTTTAAAAATTATTTTTGAACTGTTTCTCATCTAAAGTCTCAACTCTTGTAACTTTTTTCTACTACATCATTTCCAGTTCTGATTTGCTTCCCTGGGTACCAGTACTACATACGCTACTAAACACAACACGTCACCAGTGCCTTCTCCAACAGATCAAGAAGTGAATCCAGCAAAAAAGTATGAGAAGTCTAAAAAGCAGGACCTAAAAAACACAGAAGAAACTCTGCTTGTTTAGATGAGAAGTGTGACTGAAAAGATCCATTCTCTAGTCCTCTGTTATAGACAGGAGAACAAGGAAAAGAGAGGTCAGTCAATCTTCACTGTTTAACTATTAGTGGATTCCTCTGTAACAATTTCAGGCACTGGAAATAACATGAACGGCACTGCCCCCCTACTGAAGACACGTCTGTCTCCTTTTTCTTTTGTGCAAACAACTTCTGCTAGAGAGTTTTGCTGTTAACATGTAAATACAAAGGCTTCTTCTCCAGGTCTTTGTAAGTATTATTTGACTACTACAACTGCACTCCTACACAACACAAATATCCTCTACTTCAGTAATTTCTTCTAATTTTCTATCATTCCTATCATCATTCTATGTTCTCATTACCTATCCTACTAATTCTAACTCTCTTGAATGTACTTTTCATGCCTTTTCTTCTATTATCTCATCAGTTAACCAAGCAAGTATAAAGTAACATTTCCTTTCCTCTGTGTATTCACAATGCAGTCAGAAGAAATGAACATTATCACATCCAGGAATTACATTGGTCTAATATAATTAACAGCATTTCTACATCAACCAGTAATGAGCAGTTTACCACAATAAACTCTCTAATACCGCTACAGATGCAGATCTGAGCAGACACTGGAAAGTGGTGACCCAACACCCAGAACCACACCCACTGCACATACATTTTCTCTTCTTTACTGCTTGCTTTCTTTACTTTTCTTTACTCAGACTTAGGATTTTGTTCAGTGTAAAACTCCTGCTTTTTTCCCTTCCTTTAAAACCTCTAGAACACCACTAGTATTCCATTTCAAGTCTACCACATTTGTATCTCAGCACTGTGAATAAAAATAAGGATACTTCCTGTAAACTGCTACATTTTGAAGACAGGCTGCACACCTTTCTGGAGTCTGAATGTTATCCAAGTCTTCTATGTCCAGTACCATCTGCTGGGATTCTTCCTTAGCTGCTTCTGTTTTTTCTTCAGCTAATTTTAAATAGGCGCGAACAACATCCTCCAAAGATTTGATGTTAACCTACATCAAAGGCAAAAAAATGGGAAGATGTTTCCACCCACAATAGCCAACAAATCTTTAAAATGTAACTGCCACAAACCCAAGAATATCTAAAAGGCAAATTAATCCTAATTCAGGACAAATCAGTTACTTTTAGATTATGTCAGCTGACAGATACCATGCTTGCTATAAATAAATACAACAAAAAATCCAAAGCCATACCTGCTGGCAAATATTCTTGTATTGGTACAATCCTTCTTTTGCCAGGTGACTCTTGCGGAGATCCACACAGAGTTCCAGGTACTTCAGCATAATGGGCTCGTGGATTTTCTGCCATGTTCGGTGTTTCTTACTTTTCATAACATCATAGAGAACATCAAGGGCAGGCTGCTTTTTGCCAACCTCAAGAAATTCTGAAAGTAAAATCCCAGTTAGCAAAAGACTTGCACACCAGAAAATGCATGTTTTATGCTTAACACAGGAAACGTTCAAAATTTAATCAACTCTACCCAAAGTGCACTGATGGTTTGATTTAGTCAGCCATATCAAAAACATTGGCAATGTTTTGTGCCAGTCGTTCAATGACCTAACTGGTAAACAAATGCTGACCAGTAAATTTACATGGGAATTTCAGGATAGCAGAGATGTGTCTCCGTCCATCCAGGCGTGACTGAGCACTTCACACACATGAATAAAATGGATTCATCCAGTTTTAAAGCTGGTTTCGGCAAGGACAAGGAATACACACCAGGAGGCTTGTGGGTACAGCACTTACCAAGTGCATTTAACGAGGTGCAAAACATACCATGAATGTGACTGAAAGAGAAAGTCCTGCTCTCAGGCGAGGGAAGGAGGAAAGAGAGGAAGGAAGAAAACTTCACACAGCAAAGTTGTTCATTTGTTGTTTTCTTTAACTCATGAGTGGTTTAGCACTTCAGTTTACAGAAGCTACATCACAAGCTGCTGCAGTTAAGTTGAAGGGTCGGGCGCTTTTAAATCAGCCTTACTGCTGAAACCAGTGCCCCATTTATTCATCCCTGAGCAGCTGCTGTTATTAACAGGAGCTCTCAGCATCACAGCAACTCCCACCTCTGGTATCCCACGCATTCTGCTTCGCACAAAACACAGCAAACCACCCATGTGCCAACACCGAAGCAGGGACGCACATACACACAGACCCTACTCTGAATGTACTCTGCACTGCAGAACAGCAGGAGAAATGAACACACAGAATGGGAAGCAAACAGGTTTAAAAGATAAGGGAGGTCAAGTACAGCTAGTGGGAAATGTGCCTACTCTTAAAGGGGGTGGAGTCAGTACTTTCATGAAGTACTTTGGAAAGCACTCCATTCCCAAAGAAATAATGGCAGAAACTACTAAAGCAAGGGCCTGCTCCAGGGGCTCGCACATCCGACAGAGCTTCCAAGTTTTGGAATTGAAGCTAAACATGGCAAAAGATGTAGATTGAAAGCAGCAGAGTTTTTAACTTAAGGACTACAATAGCTCATATTCAGGACTCAGTTTTTGTAAAAAATGAGCTGGCAGAAGATGAGAAAGTTCCTTTCTAGAGAAAGCACCGTGATACAACTGAAGATAATCAAGGTTATGGTGTGACAGTATCCAGGCAGTACTTTTCTACTCACCAAGGGACTTTTAATAAAGCTACTCTCCATCCCATAATTTACACTGCTATTCTATCTCAGAGATGCTGCTCAGACAATTACGGCTCAGCTTTACATTTTATTTATGAAAATAAACTTGAAAGGCAAGTTCAATCCTGCAGCAATGCCAGGGCACTCCAACCACAGCTCTCAGTGGTCGATAACCAACTGGACAAAGCACAAAATTAATTTATGTTGTTTCGAAACTTTTAATTAACTCTGGCCAAGCAGGTTCTTACGAGTAAGTCAAATAATTAAAGCTCATTTAAGAGACACTTCAGTAAAAGCACAAAATGAACCTGAAGAATCAAATACAGCACACAACACCACATTTTGCAGTAGGAACTGTAAGTTATGGAAACTCAGATCTGTAACATACAAACTGTAAAGCTGAGCCCATAAATAGCTGTAAGAGTTACCTTCTACTGGTCTTTTTTGTTTTATACTACTTAAAATGCTAACAGGTATCCAGACTAGCAACTGAAGCTGAGTGGCCAAGAACCAGCTGATACACATCAACAGTACACCTATTGCTAGCCCAAAATCCGGAATTAAGCTCAGTTTTCAATCTGAGAAAACATGTCATTACAAGAGGTGACAAAGATGTCATGGGCTTTATAGTACCTCTTAATAGTGAGCAAGCTCAGTATCTGCAACAATAAAATACTCCTTAAAGTTGCTTTACATCCCCGAGTACAAAGCAATGCCAAATATTAACAACAGCTGAGGGTTGGCCTTGACCTACATTTATCAATTATAAAGAAAAAACACGTTTCTTACAGATCTGTATATACTGAAAAACCTTCAAGCTCTTCGTATTTCCAAACATCACCTCTGTCACTGAGAACATGAAGCATGAAGTGCTTCTAATGCTCACTTGAGCCTTACATATAAAACACACATGCTGAAACTCTGGAAACGGCACTAAATGGTCCCATTTGAAATGTCAGTTTAACATTAAACTGCTTCCTGGAACACACAGTCTGCCTTAGGTACGACTTTCCACCCTTTATTATGCTTGGCTGTGGTAAGACTGAGCCCCTGCAGTTTGTAAGACTTGACACTGCTTGTCATGTTTTCCATTTAGTCCACTGAAATTCAAGAACTGTCTGGAAAACATCCCCTCCAGTTCCCACCCTTCAGTTCACCTCGACTCCTTCACTTCCACACAATTTAGTGGACTTGCAGCACTATAAAAAATGTGAATTTAAATACCAGGAAAGCATCAATAATAATGAGCAGTTTAAGGTCAATATTCCAGAAATGTGACCTGCACACCAAGTACCACTTACTCTACCCAAGAATTCCCAGGTATAAATAAAGTTTATATATTATGGTATGTGCATCTTTTCCATTGAAAGGACTGATGCAACACATCTTCATCCCTGAACGCTGACTGAAGCTGATTTCATCTTGCATCTTTTTATCTTTGTGGGAAAGACTTTCACAATTAATTTTTGATTAAAAATCTTGAGGACGTGCAGTACTTTCACATTTTCTTGTTAATATACCAAGTACTTGAATAATGCACAATCCCCAGACCACACAGCCTCTTCTGCTGTCATTTCAAGACCCATACATCATCTCTAAGGTGTGGATATCTTTTAAGTGTCATTTTGAGATCAGCCCTGTGACAATGAAGGGTCTAAATGGTCTTGCTAAGGGCTTAAAATAGGATACTATAAAAAACAGAAGCGTCAAAGCCATATGTTTGGCCCGAAACGAGCCAGCTGATAAATATAACCAGTCCAGCTTTTAAGTGGCAGTCAGCAAGCGATGGCTACAGCGCTGAATTGTCTCCCTTGGTTGGTCTTCCAGGGGCAAACCAGTGTCATCAGCCCGTGCAGCAGTGAAGGAGTTCTACCATTTGCGTTCTCACCAGAGTCACGTGAAGGACGGGATCCAACATACGAAGCCCACAGGGGACAGAAGGGCCCGGGATCAGCCCGGGTTTGAGATCACCCCGGCAGGGCAGCGCGGTCCGGCCCGCTCACGCCCAGCCCCGGCCGCCCCTGCCCGCCAGCGGGCTCAGACCCGCGCGATGGGGCCGTGCCAGACCCGGCCGCGGCGGCTCCCCCTTCGCCCGGAG
>VYZQ01052840.1:8355-26203 GCA_013400655.1 Mystacornis crossleyi | reverse complement strand
AATTCCTTATCAATAAAGCTCTTTATATATGTTAGGGCTGAGAGTGATTTGCATGCTGTTACTTGGATTTTCCCTCAAATGTCAGTCATACCCTTAGTGTTGTTAATGAAGAGCAGATATTTCCATTTGAATATTTTCTTCTGGGCATAGTCTACAGAATAGACAAGGAAATCTACCATACCCATCCCACACCCTTTCATATACCTTTCAGCAAGATATAAAACATTGAAGTGCATTAATACTGCTCTAACTGTTTGGATTTGGAGGTTTTTGGTGGCTTTTTTTTAACATTAAGAATAAATTCTGGGAACAAATGAATCTCTTAGAAAGGCTGTGCCTAACACAGACAGTCTTGATACAAGTTCATCACATAACATTGACTTTTGGGGGGGATTTTATCATTTTCTTGTCATACATAATGATCCCGTGGACAGGAATTGCTTTGATGCCAGTGAGGGCGATAAAGCACTCAAGCATTTTTAAGTTGCTCTGAAACTTAGATTCTTTCACATCCTCATAAGAGGAAAAATGGCTTTTTCTGTAGAACTGTAAATGCTGCTCTTATAATTCTTTTTTCTTTTTAGGACTTCTGTGCAAGAAGAATAGAAGGTAGGTAGAATAGAATCTGTAGAGTTTCTTTGTTAAAGTATCTAAGTAATCAACACTTTTCCTTGTGAATGACATGGTAATTTTATCTTTATGGCTCAAACACTTTTTTAGTCAGTCTTGTCTTTGCATCTTAAAAATAATTTCCATTTACTGACCAACAGAGATCAGACCACTGCTACAGTCCATCTGCTCTGAGACTGCTCTTCCACTGGGATAAGACCTGCTGTTACGATTTTGAAGCTTCAGACACAGAAATAAGCCCTCCATCCTTCTCTAAATATAACACTGTTTTTCTGTAATCACTTGGTTATTCTGCGTGTCAAAGATAAGAAACACGAGCCAAGATTTGGTCATCCTGCTGCCAACTAGCACTTAAAATTTCATAGATGGCCTATGCCATGCTAATCGCGAGCTTAGCGTGGATGTCAGACAGAAAGAGGTAATGTGCAAGAGTTGCCAAGTCTCATTCTGAGTGCTAAACCAGGCAGGCTGTGACTGCCGAATACAGATTCAAAAGCAATCAAGCTAGGTGAGTCTTGGGAAAAGGGACATTGGGCTTCTCGCTAAACAAAAACCCAAATAATGCCACCTGAAACTGATGTGGAAGGCTACTGCAAGGTACTGCCTTCACCTTAAATTCTTTGTCGTCTTCTGGAGGAAAGAAATTCCTAAATTCTCCAGATAACAGTAGGACTGCTGTAACGTACAAATACAGATTTCATGCATTGGCAATGCTCAAACAAAGCAGTAAATGTAACTTTGCTAATTTTGCCTTCCTGATTTTTCCTATAATGAAAATTTGGGGATAGCCTTGTTGCAGATCATACTTCCAGCCCAGCTGTGAGCAATACAGCTGTCTACTCCCACAACACAGTGTACTAAATGTTAAAACAGCAGAGTGATAATTTAACAGGGAAGACCAAAGTGAAGATTTCACAAGTCATTCATGTAATTCTCAATCATAATAAAAGCACTTGTAAAATAGAGTCACAAGTGATACCTATAGAAGTGAAGATAAATTCATAACTGGGGTCTCTCTAACCAGACCCATGTTTTCAACAGAGAGCATTAAACAGTTGCTGCAGGATGACATAATGCAATAGTTCTCAGACTGATCCCTAAAGAAGAGTCTGGATGATTAAAAAACTAAAGATAAGCTCAGTACTCGCATTCCCTAAATATCCAATGTACAAATGGAAATCACCTAATGATGGCTTCAGGAAAGAAAATAGTTGGGACATGCCAGTACTGCAAAGATGGCTTTCACAAGATCCTGGCAATAATAAAGGATCTATCACCCAGGGAAAAATTAAAAACTTTAAAAAAATATTTGGGAATTAAACTGTGGCTATGGAAACTGTCTCTATGAGTTATTATCAGCTTAATAACCTAATGTTTTATCACCATGCCCTAAACATGGAGTATGGCTTCAATAAAATCCCAGTTCAGTACAATTAGTGAATGTGTGTTCTGTCATATTATATATGTTCCATAATTGAAAATGATCTTTTACCTAATATACACTTTCCCTAGATTTACTGATTAGTAACTTATGAATAAAAATTCCACATTATAGAAATATTTTTTCCTTGAGAACTATTAAATTATTTTTATTTTTATTAATTTCTCTGTTGTGTGTCTTCAGCAATAAAGAGGAGGAGAGAACTTGTGGATTTCCCTGGCAGCTTTCAAGACCAAACTGGATGGGGCTCTGAGCAACCTGGTCTAGTGGAAGGTTCCCAGGCCATGGCAGAGGGGTTGGACCTAGATGATCTTTAAGGTTCCTTCCAGCCCAAGCCTTTCTATGATTCTATGATAGTAAACAAAATTGTGCTGGAGACATGCTACAGATAATGATAAAAAAGGTTTTTTCTCATTTTTTATGTAAAAGACAGATATCAGATGATACTCAGAGGCATGCGGGATTGCATCCCTTTCCAATCTCCTGATGCCTATTTGAATTTTGGAATGGAAGATACTTAGGTATTGTTCAGAGAAAGCAGTCTTTCAAAAAGAATACTTGCTATATAATGGTGGCACAAGATAGAACAAAAATTAAAGCTGATTCTAAAGAATTGGTCATTATATCACCATGACATTATTGAGCAATGCCACAAAGCATGGGATGCTGAAGACAATGAGGTCATCAAATTGGAGGAGACAAAAACTTCACACTATATGCACCTTGGCCTCCATTGTGAAACGTAGACTTGCAAAACAGAACAGCAACATTCCCAACTAACTGATATTTCTATTTTTATACCATTTTTATGATCTTATTACTGGACAGTATTTTCTAATTACGTAAATCTTATGGCATTGCTTAGATATGCTTTGTTTGTTTATCTTGGGCAGGATACATGTATCTATAATGTAGACTAGTCTTTAAGCATTTAAAATAAGTTAATAAGATGCTTGTATGGGGGTTTTTTGTTGTTTTGTTTTATTCTAGTCTTAAAGACTGCATAAAATAAAATTTAGAGAAAGAAGAAAGAGCTTTTTACAACCAAAGAATGCTGTACAATCAGATTACTGCACATCTTTAAATTTAGGCACTTCCTTCCCTACTGTATTATTTACATTGATATTAAATGTTATTTTGACCAATGCTAACATATCAACATAAGAAAAATATCTGTGAAAGAGAGAAAAGACAAGGGCATAAATTAAAGTTTTCACCTCTTGCTTCACTGATGACTAGAAAAATCAATGCCTTTTGGTTTTTCTGATCCATTGCTGCTGAGTCATACTCCTAAAATAAGAATCATTTCCTTCCTGTTTGTTTTAGAAACTTCAAAATTGCCTCTTAGCCACAAATCACAAATCATAGAGTCACCTCGGCCATTTAAGGGATCCTCAGAGTGATTGAAATAATCAGGCAAACTTTATAATGAAGTACAGCTGGAATGAGCACTCACACAGTTGCACTGCAGAATTTTCCACTGGGACACAATATTCTCCTTTCCTGTAGGTTTTGTAGTAGCCAAGTGATAGCAGAGTTGGTCACATTATCTTCCTTGCCGACAGTTCTCCACTTTACCAATCCTCACAGATCACGCTGTCTAAAGTTCTATGGAGACCCACATGAGACACCTGAAGCTTGTGGGATGAATGGCTTTACAGCCACTTTTGAGTCCATGAAATGGCATTCATCAACTTATTAACTGGCCAAGTTTGTGCCTTTGCTCCTCCCTTTACTTTTGTAGCCTGAACGGATCATTGNCACCCACAGTGGGGTGTGTGTGGGTGCCAATAAACAGCCTGTGTAAAAGGCGGAAATCCAGGAGGAGGAAGGTGGCTGCTTTGTGTGGGTGTATTTGTGTGACTGTGAGTGAGTGTGAGCAGGGGGCTGTGTGTATATAAGTCTAAGACTTTAAAGAAATACGTGTAGAAAAGTGTAGAGAAATTTGTAAGAATTTCTAGATGTATAGTAATGTTTTCTGCTGAGAGAGATCCTAAACGTATAATTTACTGCTTGCCAGTTAATTAAAAACCATTAGTAGATCAATACACCACTTCAATCCTGATCTGATTTATTATATGTACATTGAGCAGTTATGCGTTCTGACAGTGGTGACCTAGACAAGACTATCTTCCTCAGGCAGCTACCAAACCTACTCCTTGTAGTTTCCTTCACCAGCAAACAATCTTTTAAAATCCCACATCACTTCATTCTTGCTCCTCGTCTGCTGAATCAACTGTTCCTAAACATCTTGGTTTTGGAGGATCTCTAGAGCCCCATCAAACCCAACCAACAGCCCCCTGAGAACCCCTACTTGCTCTGGAGGGCTAGGTGAGAATCATTTCAACTTATCATTTTCCCATTTGAACCTGGACAACACCTTGTTGGGTAACACAACATATTTATACTGTAAATGCAATTACCAAAATAACCAGGGCAACATATGGTACTCATAAATTATGGCAGGAAAGTCCTATATCTGTCACATACAGTCAGTGAACAAGTTCCAGGGAAAGGCAACTGTCTCCTGAGTTACTGGATTCTCACAGAGAAGGTGTTTTGACTTATTCATTGAGCATACAGATTGAAATCTCTTTCAAAATTGCAAGACTGTGCATACTTCCCAGACCTTTTTAGCATGTGTCACTACCCACTTCCCTTCCTTTCTGCTCCTTANAAAAAAAAAAAAAAAAAAAAAAAAAAAAAAAAAAAAAAAAAAAAAGGTGTACACATAGTGCTTAGAGACATGGCTTAGTGGTAGACCTGGCAGAGTTGGATTAATGGTTGGACTCAATGATCTTAACTGTCCTTTCCAACCCGGACAGTTCTATGATTCTATTCTGTACATGCGTATACACCAAGCCTCATGGTAGGAGGCCTTTATATCCTGCTATATGTTAGGAAGATTCATTATGCTGTGGTTGCAAGATTATTTATATCTCTCTCCTCTTTTCCAGTATCTCTGAGTATGCTCACCTCAGGTCTTGGCCTCTTAAACTCTAACCTGAGGTTAATAACTTAAATATCAGCTTATTTCACTCTTCTGATCCAAGTGGTTTATCTCACTTTACATTTTTCCCTTCAGAAGTTTGAAGTGAATGGAATTTACAGTTGCTAGACTCCTTNCATTCTTGCTCCTCGTCTGCTGAATCAACTGTTCCTAAACATCTTGGTTTTGGAGGATCTCTAGAGCCCCATCAAACCCAACCAACAGCCCCCTGAGAACCCCTACTTGCTCTGGAGGGCTAGGTGAGAATCATTTCAACTTATCATTTTCCCATTTGAACCTGGACAACACCTTGTTGGGTAACACAACATATTTATACTGTAAATGCAATTACCAAAATAACCAGGGCAACATATGGTACTCATAAATTATTGCAGGAAAGTCCTATATCTGTCACATACAGTCAGTGAACAAGTTCCAGGGAAAGGCAACTGTCTCCTGAGTTACTGGATTCTCACAGAGAAGGTGTTTTGACTTATTCATTGAGCATACAGATTGAAATCTCTTTCAAAATTGCAAGACTGTGCATACTTCCCAGACCTTTTTAGCATGTGTCACTACCCACTTCCCTTCCTTTCTGCTCCTTATCCACCCATATCCACTTAGGCTCACAGCCTTTAAATGATGTATATAGTGGAGATATTTGGTCCAAAGCCTATTCCCAAGAAAAATTATCGAGATACTTACAGTGTGGATTTAAGGAGTTCCATACAGAATCACAGAATTNTGTATGTGTATGTATATATGTATACATACATAAATATTTATCATCTCAAGTCATAATAAAATAATTTATAATACTAGTTTATATATATACATACTTACATTTTTAGCTGGATGAAAAATCTTTAAGAAGAAAAAAAATAAGATTTTTCAGTGAGCTGACAAACATTTCTCAGAGTTTCCTGCCTGTCATGTGTCACCCACAGTGGGGTGTGTGTGGGTGCCAATAAACAGCCTGTGTAAAAGGCGGAAATCCAGGAGGAGGAAGGTGGCTGCTTTGTGTGGGTGTATTTGTGTGACTGTGAGTGAGTGTGAGCAGGGGGCTGTGTGTATATAAGTCTAAGACTTTAAAGAAATACGTGTAGAAAAGTGTAGAGAAATTTGTAAGAATTTCTAGATGTATAGTAATGTTTTCTGCTGAGAGAGATCCTAAACGTATAATTTACTGCTTGCCAGTTAATTAAAAACCATTAGTAGATCAATACACCACTTCAATCCTGATCTGATTTATTATATGTACATTGAGCAGTTATGCGTTCTGACAGTGGTGACCTAGACAAGACTATCTTCCTCAGGCAGCTACCAAACCTACTCCTTGTAGTTTCCTTCACCAGCAAACAATCTTTTAAAATCCCACATCACTTCATTCTTGCTCCTCGTCTGCTGAATCAACTGTTCCTAAACATCTTGGTTTTGGAGGATCTCTAGAGCCCCATCAAACCCAACCAACAGCCCCCTGAGAACCCCTACTTGCTCTGGAGGGCTAGGTGAGAATCATTTCAACTTATCATTTTCCCATTTGAACCTGGACAACACCTTGTTGGGTAACACAACATATTTATACTGTAAATGCAATTACCAAAATAACCAGGGCAACATATGGTACTCATAAATTATTGCAGGAAAGTCCTATATCTGTCACATACAGTCAGTGAACAAGTTCCAGGGAAAGGCAACTGTCTCCTGAGTTACTGGATTCTCACAGAGAAGGTGTTTTGACTTATTCATTGAGCATACAGATTGAAATCTCTTTCAAAATTGCAAGACTGTGCATACTTCCCAGACCTTTTTAGCATGTGTCACTACCCACTTCCCTTCCTTTCTGCTCCTTATCCACCCATATCCACTTAGGCTCTCAGCCTTTAAATGATGTATATAGTGGAGATATTTGGTCCAAAGCCTATTCCCAAGAAAAATCATCGAGATACTTACAGTGTGGATTTAAGGAGTTCCATACAGAATCACAGAATTACAGGATGTCTAGGTTGGAAGAGACCTTCAAGCTGCTCTGCTCTCCTGATCTGTTTGTAGTGCTCTCAATTGCTAACACAGATCCAGGACTGGCTCAGTTTTGCAGAGATGACCCCAAGCTCTCGAACAAGCTAATGCTGCATAGAAATTTCTGATACCTGTAACATTACATGGCTTTAGTAACATGGGATGCTTTTGTTAAAACTAGCTCCTGGAAATGCCTGATTTTTGGAGGCATTTAGGCTTTCAGCCAACAAAGGACATGTTTCCTAGAGCTGCTGATTAAAGGGAAAAGCTTGAAAATGTGACATGAAAGTATCCTAACAACCCTTAACTAGCATGCAAATGGAATAATCTCAAAGTCTAATATTTCAAAAGGCTCTTATTTTGATTCTGAGGGTAAATGTATGATTTTGATTGCTTGTGATCAGGACTGCAAACTAAGTACAGTGAAAGCAACGATACATAAGAACTCCTAATGGGCAAAGCAAACATATTTAATTATAGAAAAAATATGTTTTGCTGTTTTTCCACCTAGCCTTTAAGAACCACAGGTGCAAAAAAGCAGTAGGTACATCTTTGAATCTACATCGAATGTTTCAGGCTGCTTTGGGTTTTTTTATAATGAACTTATGGGGGGAAGAAAAAAAAATGACAAGTGCTAGTTCTTGCTCTGGTGCTGGCTGAATGAGGAAAGAAATCTGCTGATGTCCCAAGGAGCAAAGTCACTGCCAAGGGCTCCTGATGCATGTCTGATAGGCCTGAAGACACACTGTTGTAAAGCCTCACAAATAAAAAACAAAATATTGTGCTTCCAAGTAAGAGCAGAACACTATTGTGCAAAGACCAGGTGTAACTGAAGAACCCCTTGGCATGGCCTGCATTGCCTTTAACACCTGTTTCCCAGGGACCAGACCAAGAATGTCTTCAAAATCCTGTGCTGGTTGCACAGACCTGCAGGAACAGGACCTGAGAATGGCAATATCCTAGGGAGCCAGGAGGTCCCTGCTTGCCCTTCCCATACCGAGGTGTGCTGGGGTCACCTTGCATTACCTCTGTGGAGTGGGTGCTTCAGGCCTGGAAATCAGCACCAAGAGGAGAGCAGACTCCCTGCGATGCTGCTCTGTGTGCTGCACATCCACACAGGACCAAGGGCAATCTGGCTGTTTGCTACTTTAAGGCATTGCTATTATTCCTCTATCACATCAGCATCTTCTTAAGTCTGTGCCTATTAGTTTTTTGGCTTAATTATCACTTCAGCATTGTTTAATCTGCTTGAAGACTTGATCTCCAGAAATGAACAGCTTGCAATGGAAAAAATGTCTATCAAGGCTTTATATTCATGTATTCATAGCCTTCTTGCTACATTTTATTAATGTGTTTATTTTAATAGATAAGATCCAGCTTATGAAACCAAATTATAACACACATTACCATGTTCAAAATTCAAATATTGACGTGTCCTGATCTTATCAGTTCGTTCAGTATCCTTGGTTAAATGCTTTCTCTCATTTAAAGAAACAACTGGATTTGAGAAATGCTGAAAACTCAAAATAATTTTAAATAGTCACTGAACTGTAATAAATACTAGTTTACAGTCAATCTGGCATTTATTCTCTGACTTCTCTTCCGCCTACAATCTTTTACCTCAAAAAAGTAAAATTATTAACAGCAAATTTCTTTTTTTACATTTCAGTTCCCCTGGTAAATTAGTATTTGGCACTATCTTGTACTGCATTTTAGAACAGTGTTGCAATGTAATATTAAAATGTAGCTGTAGCCTGAAACGGGCTGGCTTTGGAGGATCCCAACTTCTAATTTTCATCCTAGACTTTCACAGTTTAAAGGCGAAGGAAAGAGTATTGTTTCCAGAGGAGGAATCTGGAAACAGTACTTGATTTTAAAGCTAGAGAATAACTTTAACTCAGCAATAGAAGGTAACAACTGGACCTGTTAACTACCAAATGGTTGATTACAAAGAAAACTTTGAAGAATCTGGCAGACTTGTTGGCTGTGCAGTAGTAACAGCAAATCCAAGCTGTCGCTGGGCTCACACCTATGAAACAGAACTATTTTGATCTCACTAGCAAAATGTGTGACTATATTGATCCTCACCGTGCTGTGTGAGGTACTGATGTTTTTGTTTCACAGTTGAGGAAGACAAGTACCAAGAAGTCAAGTAACTTGGTCAAGACAAAATACAAGCAGGGAGCACCTGTTAAATACCACACTCTTGACCTCGCCCCATACCCCACACACTGGAGAGCGCATGGTCCTCTCTGCCCTGCTGAACTGGATGAAACAATCAGGTACTACAGGAACATGAACAAGGTGATGAGGCTCACCGTTATAAACCAAGGTCACAGCTATCTCTCCATTGATGTGTGGGGCTTTCATGACAACATGATGGCATAGAGAAGGAACCATAGCATATATATATATTT
This sequence comes from Mystacornis crossleyi, assembly GCA_013400655.1. Classification (NCBI taxonomy): domain Eukaryota; kingdom Metazoa; phylum Chordata; class Aves; order Passeriformes; family Timaliidae; genus Mystacornis; species Mystacornis crossleyi. The sequence goes on along the minus strand of VYZQ01052840.1, from coordinate 16,707 downwards.
TTTTGTGAACATCATGGTTAGCATCAGACAAACACAACTGCCAAGAGATCCTGAGCTATTCTTACAATATTTCTGATGAAAAGCAAACAGTTTAGTACTTGTAATTTTGCTTATTTACTCTCCTGCCTTATGTAACATCATCAGATATCTCAAGTTGGAAGGGACCCATAAGGATCAAGTCCTGCAACCTAAAAGTAAATCTATGACTAAGAGCATCATCAGGTTGCTCTTTGACAGGTATAGGACCATGAACACTTCCCTGGGAAGCCCCTTCCAGTGACTGACCAACCACTCAGTGATGAAAGTTTTCCTAATAACCAATCTTAACCATGACACAGCTTTATTCCTTTTCCTCATGTCCTATCACTGGTCCTACTGAGAGAGAAGACCAGCATCTTCTCCTCCTCTGTTGCCACTCTTATGGATGTTGTAGACTGCAGTGAGGTCACCCCGTAGCATTCTCCAAGCTGGACAAACCATGACCTCAGCCACTCCTCATGTGTCTTGCCCTCATGACCCTTCACCATCTTGGTCACCCTCCTTTGGACACTCTCCAATAGCTTTCTATCTGTCTTATCTTGTGGCAGCCAAAACTGTCCCCAGGACTCAAGGTGAGGCTACCCCAGTCCAGAGCAGGGCGGGACAATCCCCTCCCTTGCCCAGCTGGCGATGCTGTGCCTGATGCATCCCAGGTCCTTTTGGCTGCCAGGGCATATTTGATTCATATTCAACTTGCCATCAGCCAAAGCCCTGAGATGTCTTTCTGCAGAGTTGTTCTTCATTTCAAGTGGTTGGGGATTGCACAGTTCTCTGGTATATCCAGATCTCTAAGACCTCTCCACCTTCAGGGTAGCCCAGAGCTTCTCCTAACTTCATGTCACTGGCAAATTCACTTATCGTGTTTTCAACTCCTGCATTCAGGTAATGTATGGAAACATTAAAGAGCACTGGCCTTAAAAAAACTGAGCCCTGGGGAACCCCACTGGTGACTGGTCGCCAACCTGATGTAAACCCGTTCACCATAACTCTGAGCCCAACCCATCACCCATATAGATCCCTGCTTCTTAGTCTTACATGTTGCTTCTTACTCTTTGTTGCTAGGCAGATAGTTAGAGTGCATTCCCTTGCTTTTCACGAATCTGTGAAAACTAAATCACTTTTGAGAAACTTAGATGAACATTGCAAACAGACAAAAATTTGCTTTCATTGCAAATAGACTTTTTGTCAAGTGCATGTTTCTCCTAATATATTTGTGTCCACAAATGCTATTATCTGCTGGAAGAACTACTTTTCCTGTTCTATCACTCCACTTATCTTCTACCCTTCCATGTTTACTCAGCACTTAATCCTCTAAGATTTGTCCATGGGAATTAATAACACACAACCTGTTCCAGAGTTATCCAGATGCTCTTTACATCCCTGGGATGTGTTGCACAAAAGATGCAAACCTACATAAACCCATCAGCAGAACACTTGCTGGCAGAAGGATAGAGCTGCTAACAATACAGCAACAGGTCACAGTGAGAGATCATTGCAATGCAAACACATTCTGAGAAGTGATTTCCGCCATCTGAGGAACACGCTGATAGTCAGTGCTTGTGCTGCTCTTGAAAAGGCAAGGGGCAGTTGTGAATTCCCAGCAGACTTCTAAAAGATGTTTAAATTATTTTATTCCAGGGCTTTGGCAACATGTTCCTCCTTTCTTAATAATAGTTCAGCAAAGTATAAACTAGCAAGGCTAGCAAGAAAATTAATTGGGGTTTGCTGATTTTCTATATTTTTTTTTTTCTAATAAGTCCGTGATCCTTCCAGGGTTTTTCTGGTCCTTCACAGATCAGCTTTTTGTTACAGCAATGATACTTGATCCACATGCTGCTTTCAACATTCACATTATACTTGAAAATGGCAATCAGATTTTTGACTGAATTTTCACTATGCAAATATGATTTAAAAATAGTCTCTCTGAAAGGAAAATAAGACTTTAGGGACTAACAAAAGCATGTCTTCTGTAAGTCACTGAGTGATTGATTAAAATGAAGGCGAAGGGGAAATGGGGTATTAGTCAATTAGAGACTGACTGTGAACCTCCAACATGAAGTCTTGAGAAGGTAATCGTAGTCCTATAAAACACTCAGCAAGACAGTTCTAGAGAAAAGAGCAATACTAATGCCGCTGGCAAAACCTCATAAAAGAGTCTGAATACAATGGTTTTAATCTCTCTTCAAACAAGAGTTTCAAATTGGAAACTTGCAGTAAAAGTAAAAGTTGGGGGGAAAAAAAGGCATTATCTGACTATGAATCATTCTGTTTGGAAATTAGATTCCTAACTGTAATAGCAGAATGAACACTTCACCTCACTGGAGGACTGGGAGCAAGAAGTCAAACATAACAGGATGGAGTTATCTAAATAATGATACAGATGCTGTGTTTACGTCCATAGTGAAAAACTAAAGAGAGGCAGGGACTCCTCCTGAAAGACAAATGGTACAAACTGGCTACTGATCATGCTTGGGCTTAATCCCTTCCTGCAGTTTCATGATGGAAAAAAATAGTTGGAATGGTGCGAACACAGATGGGCAGAAAGCTAATAGTTGCCTTTCAGAGATGTAGATGTATTTTACTAGAGTCCATCTTTTAGTGTACCTCCTTGACCTCCGTCCTTGCTTAAAGTGTACCTCTCTAACCACAATTTCACCGCAAGGGAAATGCTGCTTCTTTTTTCATCTTCTGAAATTGAATTTGCAGCACTGAAGCTGTTTCACATGCTTTACAACAGCATGAGAACTTTTGGAAAGATGCTGAGCATAGCGACTGGGTTTCTGATGATGACAGATCTGTTCTGCTTGGTGCTTCAAACTGTGCATGGTTTGAAGATGGGAAGGTGTGGGCAGTGTGTGATGTGGAGGGTAAAAGCTGACCAGACAGAAAGGATGGAGCAAAATTGCACACAGAACCATCAGCTCTGCTCTTGAGACTGACCTGCCCCTTCTCACACAAAGATAAACCTATTTTTCAAAGCTGAATTCCTTGGAAAATTCCTACTTCTCTTTAAAAGGAGAATACTGTAGGGAAGTAATGTGAAAAGATGAAAGGAATGCACCAGCTTGAATTGCTGTGCTGTACTGAGGCTTAAAATTGTCAACCTCTTCTACTACTTTTCAAAATATCACTTCAAAATAATGAGTGTATAAGAATCCTGTTTGAGGATTAGGGCCTCCTGGTGCTGCACAGACATGTTTAGAGACACAGACTGTCTGCCCAGGCATATGGCTAAAGCAAACTCGAAAGATTTCTCCTTGTAGTGCAGTAAGTTACACTCTACACATAATACAAATTATGTTTGTCACTTGAAAGAGAAAAAGAGAGTAACAGTTTCAGTTCTGTCTTTGTCATTCAAAAATATTGACAGCTTTAATGCTTTGTATTATCTTTAAGCAGTCATGCTGAAATTAAATGCCAAAATAAGCCATGTACTTGCCAGTCGATGTGGAGCTCTGAAACGTGCTAGCTGCTTTGTGGGAGGAGAGAGGATTTTGTCCTCAGGAAAAGGAGATTTTCTGTGCTGCAGAAGTGGCTCTGTGGCACATTCCTCTCTGCCTAAACAATGTGACTCATCTGCTCTCAGTCTGGAGCCCTGCAAATTATGGTATTGTAAAAACATGCAAAGTTCACACTAAGTTCACAAAGCTACAAAAATAAGCTGTTGCCCGAGAAATGGATGATCCAGCAAGAAGAGCTCTGTGCTGAAATTCAGCATTCCTAAATCCTGCTCTTGAGTATGCTACTGATTTTTGAGTGCCTTAGAAAAACTGCATTCTCTCTTAAATCTCTTTTCCTTCCCTGCCCTTGTCTTGTTAAACTCTCCATGCACAATGTCTCCAAGGTGAAGTCTGTGATAGCTATCAATACTAATGATCATTTTTCAAAGCTCATGATCTCTGTAAATATCATCTTCTCTTTGACCATGACAGACCCTAACTCAGCCTATTCAGATCCATTCTAAATGCTGCCATAAGATCCTTTTTCCAGCTCATCAATTGAACCTTATTATCCTTCTCTTCACACTCCCAGCATGGGCTTCCACTTCCTTGCTGCATCTAATAGAGGCTTGTTGACACTGTCAGCACTCTCCACGTGCTGTCCTGAGCCATTATCTCTAATGCAATGGCACAGGGAGATTCTCCCTCTGAACAGCCAATGCTGAACATCCAGATAATCCTTCTGTGCCTTTTCTCACGCTGTATGTAATGCTAGGAAGAAGTTTCCCTGACATCTGCAAACTAGCTCATTTTTTTCTCCTAAACGCTCAAAAAATTTTCATTCCACACTATATATTAAGAAAACAACCAAACCTCCCAGTTTTGCCTCCTTATATGTTGGTTCCTCTGCCTAGCCAGCATCAGCTTCCTGTTTCCTTTTGTTACTCAGCTACCCACTTGCCTCTCTTTGTTTTCCCAGGCTTTTCACCTCAATTGTAAGGTCTTTGGCACTGAGACAGCCTTCTGATCTGTGCTTGTACTGTGCTCTTCTGAAGCCTGTGTCAGGCTGCCTGGGCACTATGGCAATATGAGCAGCAAAGCCCTGAATGACAACTTGGTTAAGCATCACAGGAGAGGAACAAGAGCGTGAGAGCCGAGAAATCTCCAGGTGTGTTTGCCTTTTTCAGCCCATTCTAGTGTGGAAGTGAATTAGCTAAAGAATAAAGCAACAGCAAGTCATGAAAGTTTAGAGTAAGAGCTTGAACCTTCCTGCGAACTCTGAGACTTCCTCATGGCAGTTTCAGTGAAAGCCTAACCTTTTCCACTTCTTCCAGATGTGCTTGCCCAGCTGGCTCAATGCAGTGGGGAATTAGGCCCATACTGTGACATATTATCAATAACTTCACTATGCTGAAGGTTTTTAAGCACATAATATTTGATTTCAGAATGTCTAGTCCAAATCTTGATATTTACGAAGTACCAAGAACTGCAGCCAAATAAAAAGAAAACATAAATCGTACTTAGTGGAGACAAGAAGAATGATTATGTGGTGAAAGCGCTGGACTGAGTTCAGTAATTAATCCAAATAGTCACTGGGCATTGGGTTCCAAAGCATTTTCTTTTCACACAGACCTCCTGCAACTGCGACCAAATTACTCATTATTTGGCTTTAAGAAAGTCAAAAAAGTTCTTACAGATTTCCAGGGAGCCTGACTGGTTGTTCTAGTTGTCACTGTCTGCTCCATGTGCTGTGACTCGCATGGTTTTTATAGGGACAGTCACTTTCGCATATCTGCTCAGCTCAACAACTGGCCATACAAAGAAGTGTATATTGCTGCAGTAACAATGGTCTTCTAGCATTTAGTAGAAAATATGCAGTGGGAAACATAGAAATGGATTCTGAATGAAGATTTTAGTCTGTTTTTGAGTGAATTCTGCCTGGAAGTATTCCTTCCTCATACACTGCTCTTGCTGATGGTGAATCCATAGCCTTTGGTAAGGATTTCTGTCCCACGGAAATCTTCTAGGACTAAGCTCTGATTCTTCAACCCACCAAGGATTTTCAAAAAATGTATTAGAAAAGAGTCATAGTGGGCAAAGTACTTGGATTACTACTAATGCTGCAGTGTCTGGAAGTTTTGCAAATTACTAAGTGTTGAAATGTGTGAGCACCCAACTGATTCCCTCTAACCACTTTGCTAAGCTTCACACAGATTAAAAGAATTGTGCTGTAACACTTCTGGTAGGTACTTCCTGGTGACATCAATATTCTTTTGAATCAAAATTAAATTATGCACTTATTGGAAGTTAATATCCCTGAAATTAATTTCAAAAGTCAATTTAGTATACATGGTATTTCAAACAGCCATAGCAGTGTCATTGCATAAAAAAAAATCCCACCCCACCCCACCCCCCCCTCCCAAACCTATGTCTGCAGTGTTTTTTCAGCTTCTGGTTAATAAAACTTTGATTAGGAGGATTCAGACAGTATGTCTAGAATGGAAAATTCACAAGAAGTAAAATCAGTTTATAAAAGCTTTTATTCCTTTACATTTTTCTGATAAATTGGCAACACAGAAACCTATGACATACTTCTGACCTTTTTTCAAAATAAAACTAAGACCTTCCACAGAGAGAGACTGTTATCTGTACTGCACCATTTAAGCACAACTACCTTCATTTTTTTACAGTAATTAAATTTCTTAAATCTATAATTTTCTCTAGCGTTACTGTACAGCCTTCCTAATGCAGAGTTTTCTGCCTTTGATCAGTAAGAGAAAAGGAGTGACAGCAATACTGCCAGGGAACAGTAGCTGCCTGCACGTGACTTGATAGGTTTATTCTCTCTAAATATTATTTAAAACTATTTTCCAGGTGGAGTCAGAAAGACAGCAAAGTCCTAGACATTGTTACTATTATAAAACCAACAGCACAACAAGGTCTTTCACTAGCACTAGTAAATGAAAAATTAACACCTATGCACCAGCTGCACCTTTGAAAACCTCTCCAAATGTCTTTACTTGCATTCAACTGTGCAACAAGTCTTGCGGCAGGGTGGAAGAGGTGAGTTTCACAATACATTTCTTTGCCAAATCTGGAAGAGGCACTGATAGTTAATCTCTAGTTGGAGAAACTAGTAACAGAGTCCTCAGAAAGGGACTGATGCCTCAGCTGAACACAGGATTTGGTGAAGTAATTGAAATCCTCTGTATGAGGCTCCAGTTCCCATCCTCTGCTGTTTTCCCAAGACACGGGCAACCTGTGTGCAGTAGTGCCCAGGAACTCAGCCTTGGACAGGCATTAAGAAGCTGGGAGAGCTTATTGTGGTTCTCACTACGGGTATTTTGCAATACATTAGAGGAGGAGCAAAAGGGGACCTTGCTCTAACACACACTGCTTCTCTCATGCCTCGTAACAGACCTGCTACAAACAGGAATCTATTCACAAGGCAACTTCCATGGCTGCAGGTAGAGCTATCTTTACTGTCTGTCTGTCCCCAGGACACTCTGCAGCGATAAGACTCTTCCGGACACCTCTGGGCATTGCAAATGCCCTCAGCACCACACAGAACCTGGCCGTAAGCTCCACAGCCCGATACGATATGGAAAATGAAGATCATCTAAATTAATTAAATTTAAAATGTGTATGCTAGTACACAAGGGATGCACTGTTGCTCTGTGCCACATATCCCTTACATAAGTATTATACAAGAATGCTAAATTTGCTTTGTGTTTACTGGAAGGAGTGGAAATTGCTCATGGAGTGCAAGCGTGAAACTATCTCACTTCCTTTTTCTTTGTATGGTCTTACAAACCTGGCTCTTCAAGACAAGAGTAACAAGTTGTGGTTGAAGACTAGCAGGACTATATGAAAAGAGTTTCAATACTTCTCTTCAGCATTTTTTCACTATTTAAACAGAACAGCTTTTTGAAAACATATTCATCTTTAGGGATCTTTATAGGAGAAGAGATGAACTTAAAAGACCATGAAAAAAATTAACGTATTTATACTAGAATATAAAGTTACATTCAAAACAGTAACAATTTTAAAAGAGCTAGAAATTTCAAGCTGTGACTAAATCGGAAGATCTCACTCTTTTTTCCCTCACTTCAACATGATTGTTATATTCAGGCACACGAGCAAAGAAAGTGTTTCTCAGTTGTTGAGTTTATCCATTGGCAAACTGTGCATTTACAAACATAATTAAAGCTCCCAGTACTGCTATTCCTCATTTTAAATCAAGTTTCAAATCTTCTCCTTCAAAAGACTATGAATTCCCCTCTCTTCTCAAGTCCTGCTCCATGGTCCCTTCCCTTCTCGCCACTGCTCCCTCATACTCTTACACAGTCTCTTCCTCTACAGACAGCCCATTTTGCCTCCTTGTACCTCTCTGTACCATGGCACCTTCCATTCATGCTTAGCTCAGCTCTCTTACTATGGGACTTTCCCACAGTCCCTCCTACACCTGCTCCTAAAAATATTTCTAGTAAATATAGTCTCAGGAAAAGGCACTGTCCTGTCCAAGTCTGTCCAATTCACATAAGAGACGGTGCTCTACTCACAGAATCATAGAATCATGGAATCATAGAATGGTTTGAGTTGGAAGGCATCTTAAAGATCATCTACCATGGGCAGGGATGTCATCCACTTGATCAGGTTACTCAGGGCCCCATCCAACCTGGCCTTGAAGACTTCCAAGCATGTGGGACACTAGAGTTTCCTATCTTGCAAGCCTTTAAACTGGGTTCAGTTGTAAAATCTTTCATGCCAAGACCTGGGTGAGATGGTGAGTGTCACGAGCAGAGGCATTCCAGCCTTTATGTGATAACATTCTAGAAAGAGATTCTTCCTATGTCTATATATTCTACTGAAG
>VYZQ01052838.1:70500-85686 GCA_013400655.1 Mystacornis crossleyi | reverse complement strand
TCAAGAAAGAATGTTGTATCTAACCTAGAGAACTGGCACCAAACATTAAATGGAAGCCATTCATATTATTTTTTTGGCTAAATACCAAGGATGGCTAAATAAAACCTCAGGGCTTACTTTCATTGCTTGGTAAAAATTGCTAATAATCTAGTGTCTCACCCTTCTCACTCATTAAGGAATCAGAATAATTTCCAAAAACGTCAGGAGCTGATTTTGCTCTTATTTTCAGTTAGTTCTCCTTTTTTTTTTTTTTCTTTTTCAGATGAACAGTACAAATGGGAAACTTAAAGATGCTCAGGAGGGAGGAGGTCTGTTAAAGAACCACCTGTCCTTATTCAACAAATATATAAGAAAGTAATGAAAAAATGTTAGCATATATACTCTGGTGTTGAACTTTTCGAGGTTTGAAGTTTGCAGTGAGTTTCGTTCCAGATTAGGCTCGATCATTCTTTTGTTGCTACATTAACAAAAAGAAATAATTACTAGAGCCAGTAAAGGGCCACTTGGTACACCCACCTGAATGGACTCTGAAGTCCACAGTCAGAGGCTCACACTCCTGCCTGGGAGAGTGGGTTGTCTTGGAATAAAGACAAGACATATCTGCCTCTGAAACCTGAAGTCCTTGGCTTTCATGAAAGTATGATTAACAGCCACTAGGACAGCTTGGTATCTAAAATCCAGGAGGTGTTTTCAGTCTTGCATTTCTAACCAGGTTACAGATATGGGAGGATGCTTGAAGCACTGGTTTCAGGCCCAGAGGAGAGATGGGATTTCAGATCATTCTGTAGTCAGCTGGATTAGGCTTGACCCAGTCTCTGTACATCTTGTGCTGAATACCTAATTTTGTACTTTCTGCAGGAAGACCTTGGCTTTAGGAATTCCTCATAGAGCTTGGCAATTAAATGTGAAACTGAGATCCAGATGGTGTTCATGCATAGATGCTGAGTGTTCCCACTTACGTTGGATCTGGACATTCCTACATGTTTTAGAGTCACACAGAAAGGTGGGTAGCAAATTGATGTTCCCAGGGCACTGGAGGGAAATGCTGGACACTGGAGGGAAATGCTGAGTGATTTGGAAGATGAAGTTGCATCCCACTGCAACTCCAGTGAGGATTCTTGGTTGCATTTAGTTCAAGAACAGCAGGCATTCTCGAGCATTCAGGTCATGTAATAATGTGGCTTTTTGTACAAAATCACAGAACAAATGGCTGTGTGTCACAAGTCACTGGCTGGTGACTTGTGACATTGATTCAAGGTCAGAATCTTGTTATCATCATTAGAGATAAGCACAAAATATTTACAGGCATGAAATGTCCTTGCTCTGATTGAGACTTGATGACTTGTCTAGCTGAGAATGGAGAAATACCTCTTTTCTTATGAAGAGGCTTGTATTGTGAGTCTTGCAAACATGTAGATGGATTTGTTAAAATTGCTGCATTCCCCATGAAATTGGGAAGCATGTTAAGTACCAATTATTCAGCAAGTACATTTGTGTATACAGCGAACTTAGGTACATCAATCATAGATGTGCCTAATTGAAGGTCTCAAGGTTTTGCTTTTCTTACGTTGTCTGTGTAGATGCAGAGTTGTTTAGAGCAGATTTGATTCATGAGGATGCTGATATTTAGAAGGACTGGCTGTCAGTCAATATTGATTCAGGAAATCTACAGTAGCTGGAATGAATTTGACAGAATAAAAGTTCTACATGTATGCTAGTCACTGCTTATTTGTCTTTTCTGGCCACTTTTATAGGTGTGATACTGGCATCTGAAGTGAAAAAAAGCATGTTAATAGTTCAGAGGTGAAAACAACAGTTGATGTAGAGGATGTGGTAAAAAAAATGCATGGGGAAACCGCCTGTTTTCCAAGTAATTTCAGTGAAAGTACCATACCATCTGTTCACTGAACAAGGTAACTCAAACTGCAGTGTAAAAAACCCTATTAAACTGGGGAGAAGGACAGAAAGACATGCTTCAGCTACTGTATTTAAACCAGATTGTAACTATTCTATTCCTACAGAAAGATCCATGACTTGTCCCATGTGTCGTGTAGGCAGAGGATAAATTCAGCATAATGTGGAGAACTGTAAGGACTTCAGTGTGCACTCAGATCTGCATCTTCCTCATGCACTTGGTTTATACTGTCATCAGATTTGAGTTTAGAGAGGGTGTTGGGGGTTTTGTCCCCTACGGCAGCATGGAGTCTTGTTCTTCCGATGATTCTTCCAGACATTTCCTGCTCAGTAATTTCTCTCTCTCTTGTGGATTCCAGTGTTCTGTACTCATAACATGCCCATGACACACCTTTTGAGATGTTTAATAATTGAAACATTTACCTTTCATTGAGCAGATGAGATACTTTGTCATTTCAGAGTAGACCCTCTTGGCTTTCATTCTGTAAGACTCTGAAAGACACAAGGGATTGGATACACTGCACAAGACAAGTGTTTGAGGACTTTTCATGTCACTTCTATATTTTCACCCTATGTCATATTATTGAGAACAAAAATATTGGCACACCACTTTTAAGTAAAGACATTTCCTTTTCTTAGGAAAATACTACATGTGTTTCTACAGAGTACTAGAAGAGGTGTTCTCAGAAGGGAGTGTGTTACTCTGTTTTTCAGAAAACCACCTTTTATGAGCAACTGGAGTTCTCTGTTCAATATGTCATTCAATATATCTAGCCTTGGGTCCAGATTCTATGGTCTGATTTTGATCAACTGGACGACAGTAGCATAATTAAGTAAAGCGATAGGACCAGCTTGACTCGGCCTGAACTTTAGTGTTGAAATATTCTTGCTGTTACTTGAGAGATTGACAAGGACATGACAGGAAAAGAAAATGGAGCTGGAAAGGAAGTTAGATTATTTATTAAATATTTAGTATGACTGTGCTTGAGGTAGAGTAATTCTTCTTGCTGTTCATTCTGGTCTGTCTGCCCCTTGCCTTTCTGGAGGTCACTGCCAGCTGAGGTGTTTGCCTGACTGCTCTTTAAATATCTGGAATGATTTGGCTTAATGAAATACACACACACACACACACACACACACACACACACGATCTGCCTTTCCAATCCATGTTATAGTAATTTCGTACTTTCTTTAGCAGACACACTGGTTTGGAAGTTCCTGTCCCTGGGCACAAAAGGATTACTTCTAACGCAGGGGATTTGCCTGGCCCAGTTCCCAGCACAGCCCCAGAAGAGCTTGGCACTGTGGTGAGGGACCAAGTATCTGAAGATCAGAAGAGAGAAGCAGGACCTTCCTGGGACAGGACTGCCTCTTACAGAAGGACACAGGCAGCCCAAGAACAGGCCTGGAATCCCACGAGTGTGGTTTCCACCTGCCAGAGGGCTGATAATCTTTCCGTAGTCCTCCCTCTCCTTCCCATCTCCATTCTGCAGTTCATCAGCACACTTTTAATGTGCTGATACAGCTTTTCCTGTGGATGATGTGCATGCCAGACCATAAAATATACCAGGCATTAAAAAATGTCTATTTGTGGCATGTTTTTAATTTGAATCCATTTTTAATCTGGATCATTCTACTGATATAGTTTAGGGCATGACATGCTAAGGAGTTGCCTCAGCATAACATTGGTAAGAGTGTAGGAAATAATTCCTGGAGTCCAGAAAGGAGAGGCAAGGTGAGGAAAACTCTTCTAAACTGGCTTTGAGGCAGAAGGAAAAAAACTGTGATGTTCCAACCATCTCCAACAGAAAAAGGAATAGGGTTTTATTTCAAAAAGAACTACCTTAGAGAGGCTTCTCTCTTCAACTGGCACAGCTGAGTGAGCTGCAGACTTCTGTGGGGTGTGGGGATGAGGGACCAGCTGGGTCTGGAAGATGTGTCTTGCCTAACCACTCCAAATACACAGCCACCTCAACAAACCCAGCTTTTCTCCATAGCAGACTACATCTATAATGTCTTCATTAATCTGATATAGCCGATATTGGTATATGCGAAACTTCTATAAAAAACCTGAAGGAGATTTGGCCTTTTTGTGTACTGCTCAGACAAGCACAGAGCTGTCTGAAAGGATCTGCAGATATTGTTGTGTTGGGAGTCCTGAGGTATCAAGAGCTGTAAAACAGCTACCCTCAGCCCTTCCCTGCATGATGGGCCAAAGACAAGCATGAATGTGTAGGAAGAAGCAGCACTGTTGGTATTACAAGCCTTTAAAAGACAATTTCTATCAAGAAAAAACCCACTTCTCCACATCTTAGCTATTTTAAAATGCAGACTTTGCAGAATTTTTTATCTTGGCTCTAGTATGTCAAATTTATGGGTTTGATTCAGCAACATCTTGAAATTTTATGGCCTGGGGGTTTTGTGGCTATTTTTATTTTGTTTTCAAACAAAGGAGGTCAAACTAAATGAGAAGAATGGTGCTTTCTGGGGTTGGAGTATATGAAAGATTCATTCACTCTTATTCATGTTCTCCTCTACAGTTACAAGGCATAAACTGGCTACCAAAACAAACCTTATTAAAAGAGAAAAGGCTCTGAACTCTGAACAGACAAGAACTGGTCTTGTTTTCCTATTAACTGTCTGTTGTTCTACAACTTTCAGTTGAAAATCAAATGTGGCATTAAAACCATCTAATATTAACATAAATATGTTTTGGATGACGTAGATAATGTTATACCATGTACCAGACCAAAAATACATGTAAGTTTTGAAGCCAAAAGCATCTCTCAAGTGTTGGAAGTTTTAGTGGCTTTGAAAGTTTAAATTTGCTTAAATTCCAGACAGTCTAAAGTTCTTCAGACTCCAAAAGCAGCCATTTGAAACCAAATTGATCTGGTCATCATTTTAGTGAGGTGTGTTAAAAGCGCCCTAACCAATGGAGTTTGCATGGAAATTCATATCCAGTAGATGGATTTCAGGTCTTGACTTTGACCCTTTATATTTCTAAAGTCCTGGAGTTTTCAAACCACTCAAGAATAACAGTTTGCAGTAAAATTATTTGGTTTGGCCCTTTCAGAAAGAGAGTGCCATGTATCTGTCATGTGAGTCTATGAAAGGGTGACTATTTAGATAATTAAATGATGTCTTGTTAGATCACATAGTATTTGAAGGGTGACTCTGTAGAACAGAATTTAAACCCCAAATATCATCATCATAATTATTGAGGAGCTGTGTCTGGGGACAGATGAGCTATGGGCTCTGTCACTGCTTTGTTGTGTGACACACAGCTGGTCACTGCACTGTGCTATGTGTCAGTCTCTCTCTCTCCAAAGCAGGGAGGAGAATGCTGATCTTGGTAAAGCTATTTATGAAAATAGGAAGATATTAATACTTACTTATGCAATGTCCTATTTATGCAATCTGGTGCAGGTCAAATCTGGACATCGTGGAACAAACTCTTCAGCCTGTCAAGGGGAAATGTACCTGCAAAAGCTGCTGCAGAAGAGCTGCCAGACCAGAACAACAGCCTGAGCAGAAAACCTCATACGTATACTGCATACAGGTTCCTGTTAACTGTTCAGGTCCTGGTAGGGTGCTACCTTTCCACCTGAAAATGACTTGATTTTCATCTCTCAATTTTTTGGCACTTGGGTGGCAGTCACTTTGGAAGGGGCATCTGTCATTTCCTCCAGCAGTCTACAAGCCAGAGCTTGTTTTCGCAGTCATCTGGTAGATGTTCCCAGCATGAGCAGCATGTCACCTTCTGTCAAAGATGAGGCAGGGAGGGAAGGAAAGAGAGACAAAGGAGGAATAATCAATTACCAAGGCAAAAGGCTAAAGGCAGAGAAAAACTAAACAGGAAAGGAGAAGAGAAAAGGGGACTCCATAAAAAAGAAACAGGTGAGGAAAAGAGTAGGATTAGTGGATGAAGGATAGTGATTCCTGTTATGCACTTAAAAAGGCAAAGCATGCCTGTTCACAAGGCCTTGTGAAGGTTTTTTGTTCTTGTGAAATAGTGGCAGATGGAGTTAGACAATGAGGTGTATTCCCAAGGAAAACCCCCCAAAAGTGCTGACCTGCTTCTAGCTTAATCACTGCAAACATCACACAGCTAATGAAACAGCACTGCCGTTGCAGCTGCCAGGGCAGCAGCAGCTCACTGTGCTCACGAAGTCCCACCATTTCTGGTCTCTTACACAGTGGTGTAAATAGGGAAGAAATGTGGGCCAGCCTAGACTGGAGCAGGGATAGGGATCAGTCTACCAAGGCAACTGAGCATCCTTTAAGGAGATAGAAGAGCAGGTTTCTCTGAACAAGTATGGGCCATTCTTCAACCTCATTAAATAGACTTATGTTTTAGCTCAGCTCCCAACAACATGATTTAGCTGATTTCTGATTTTTACCATGTGTAAATCTTGTGTGAGTTGCTGGCTGTCAAAACTCTGGCTAGAAATAGGGTAAAGTCTATCAGATTGCTGCTTTAGGAAAGAGCAGGCAGCTGAATGTAACTTCTCTCCTGAGCTTTTTGAAAGTGCCTCATGTCCATTTAGTCATAGCCATTCTAAGAAATATAACCCACAGTCCTGAAAGTGCCTTCATCTCTGCAAACAGAATAATCATATTTTTTCCAGTGGACTGTTTTAGACATTTTGCAAAGGGCAACCTAAACCAAACATATTTACAGTTAGTTTTCATTCCTTAAAAAAACACAGAAAGTTGTGTTACAACAGAACATTGTGGGTTTCATATGCTCTTCCACATACAGATCTCTGCTGTACTACAGTATTATAAAAGCTAGTAATTGCATGTAAGGTGTTATAGTAGAGGAAGGTGGGTGTCTGAAGTGAGCAAGGATCCTGATTGTCCAGCCAGGAAGCAAACATGCATATTTGGTTTTGTTTGCCAGGAATCTTTAAGCCTCTGGATATGCCTGCGAGCACAGGTGGCCCAGCAGCCACGCACTGGACATGTAAGGTGAAATAGTGAATGTGAAACAAAGGCAGCATCTTCAAGTGGGACAGTAAAGCAGAGGAGGTTATAACAACCATTTGGCTGCATAAATTATGAAGTTCAGAATTTTTTTTTTGCTTATGTATGGGTCTCACCCTCTGGAGGGACAGCTCTAGCATGTATGTTTTACCAGACCATCTTTGTCCTCTTATTCACAACACGCCATACTACTGTATTCTCCGTTCTAGACACCAGGTCGTGCTCTGCCATGAGGAAATGGATGCTGCGTAGCAGGAACCATTTAACCTGAAGAGAGATGGGCTCAGAGCCTCATGCAGCGTGGGGAGGGCACCATCCGGTGACTGTGGGAAGAGGATACTCATGGCCTGTGAGTTCCTGGCTGTTGCTACAGGGAGAGTGTTGCAGTAGCTGGAAAGCGCCTGAGGAGGGTGAGAGTGAGCTCAAAATACCTCGTTACTGATCTGGCTGGGCTGATTAGCTAATGTCTGGCGAAAGAGATTTTAATGAGATGTTGGACTTGCATGCATAGGAAGCTTTTTTCTTCGAGGATCTTGAAGAGCTGCGTAGCTGGCAGCCTGCTAGTCCTGGCGGCTGTCTGGGTCCCAGCAGGGTTCCTTCTGCCACTTCGAGGAAATTTCAAGGGTACTGTGTAGCCTCCTGCTATTTTATGCTGAGAAGTAGCCCCTGCAGGCGCCACAGTAGAAGTTACAGCTCTGAAAAAATAAAGGACAGAATATTAATGTCTCCTTTCTAAGTTTAAGCAGGAACTCTATCAGGCGACTACAATATGGACAAGGATTCCCAAGGACTGTTCCAGCTGGGTGCCTTAAACAGTCTGTGGAGACAAAGTCATGCAGGAGGAACTGAGGGTGGTTCAAGGTCCTGCTTGACATTCTGGGGCAGTCATCTGCAGCTCAGGATAGACTGTACACAGCTGAAGCCATCCAGGCACGTGTTAAGTCCAGAAAGACGCTGTCCTTGGGAGGAAGGTGTTGGCAAAAGAAGTGGCAGGGAGGAAAATCACAGACAACTGGTCCATCGGGCTCCCTCAGGCAAGAGGGGCCCTTCAGAAAATCATGCACTTCTGTAATTTCCTTCCGATTTTACATTAAATCCCATAATATCTGGTCTTTGTCATAAAACTTTATGTGACAGCCTGTGCTGAAGGAAATCTTTTATCTTCATCAACTCTAAAGATAGCCTCCACCTTTCAGAAGAAGCACAAACCCCAGAAATCCTAAAACTACCAATGCAAAAAAGCAAAATAAAAACAGATCTCATTATATACCTGGTGGTCATTTTTTATGTCAGTGTTGTGGCTGTCAACCTATTCCTTATGTGAGCTTTGCCTTCAGCACAGAAGTTTCAAAATTGCCTTCTCTCCTCTTGCCACTGATGAAAAGAGACCTTTGCTAATCCTCTCTGTAGCTGTGAACTGCAAACTGAGCATGTTTGAATTAAGGGAAGTATTCCTCATAATGAATTACCATGAAACATTTGTGCTTGTTCATCATGTCACATGATGAAGGTGTTTTATATAGATTTTACATAAAATAGCAGAAGACATAAAGGGGCTTTGGGCAGCACCATCTCCACCCATCCATGGATGAGATGGGCTGCTTCTGCTCCAAGATCCATAACAGTGGACTCCAATGTGCTTAGAGTCTCCTATTTAGCTCTCTTTCTGGTAAACCCATGAAGGAAGGCAGTGGTTCAAGTGTGGACTGAATCCTAGCCAGATAATGAGATGTCCTGCATTTTCAGGGCAGGCAATAATTTGTAATTGTTGTCCAGATCCCTTGCAGAATGGGACCTCAGAACTGTGACTGTCCTCTGCTGGCTTGTAGGTAATGGTGATCTCATGTGCTACTGTACATGTTCGGTAGTCCTTCTTCCCACAAAACATGCATTTCTTGTGCCCCATATCATGTTTTTCCTTAATATATCCAAAAGCTAGGCTTTTCCTGGATACAAGGGAAAAACTCACCAACCAACACCTATAAATTAAAAAACATGCCAAAGATAGATAGTTCATTTTATATGTCATTATTTATTGCTTAAGTGCTTCTTAGTCTGATTTTCCCATTTCATATTTTTACTGCACTGTAAAGTTTGGGAGTCATTCTTTAGTTTTGGTCTCTGTAAATAGAATTAGACACCTGCCAAAGTGACACAAGTCTACCAAACAGGTACTAGCATCAAGGGATTTACTGGGATAAAGGAATCCTTAAGCTATAGATAAAACCGTCAAATTGCAGATTTGGTAAAGTATACACTGACTTAAGGGGAAATATTATAAAACTCTTTAAAGCCTTGAGAATGGCTAGGCATGAATTATGCTGATATATGTCCACATTACTCTTTTATTGAGAAAGATAAAGATAAAACAGGAAAATCAATCATATTCAAGCAATCCAGAACTACCAAATACATCTTCAACTGCATTAGGCAAGTATTTTTATCCATTTATATAGACAAATACTTTGTCTTGGTCATCAACAAAATGAAACATGTTTTTATAACTGGTCAGTTTAAGCTTTGCTGCAGACATAATGGAACAAAATGGCACAATAGCCCAAGGCTGCACATTTTGTCTGAGGAGCCTGAGTGAATATTTATCTTGGGAGGAAAATGTTCTTTTACCTGGAAACAAAGTAGTTCTCAGTGTTTTGGCTTTGATTTTAGTGTTGAACATACTTTTAGGACGAAGGCAGTTAAAGAACTGTTCTGGAAACAAAACTAAATTCTAACTTTTGAAAGTTTAGTAATGTGAAATGCAAAAGTCTAAATCTGTACTATGCTTCTATGTAACTGAGGTGTTTTCTACCACAAAACTTTAACAAAAACAACCACTGAATCTGATCACTTGAAAAACGTATCATGCAGCCCTGCTCTAGTTATGAAATTTAATCTATTTCTAGAGGGACCTGTGCTATATAATTCCACAGTTCACTAGGATTCTGCTTCTTATTCAAGAACACTCACTGAACCAAAGAAATCTAGGTTTGACTCAAACTAATTAGGCTTGTGAGGATTTACAAACATCAGTCAAAATCTTGCCAGCAAAATATTCAATGGAATACGGAGCAGAAGCTCAAACCTCTCCCTGCAAATTGAACAGCTTTCCTTGGATCTCCAGCTAGGAGTATGAGGCTTAGGGGATATCTTTGATTTAAATAGGGATTTTCAGAGCACAAAATGGAAACAAAATGCTTAGGGACCAAAATGTTTTACAAACTTTTCCTAGTAGGCTGTGCTGAATATCTGAAAGTCTTAACGGCTGAACAGATGATCAATTTACAGATAGAAAGCTGAATTGCCTTAACCTGGCCTGTTTATGCACTCCTGACTTCGTGCCATGGTAAAACAAGGCATATTAAGCTAAGCTAAATATATAGGGTTTATTCCTTAGTTGCAATGAATCAGAAGCATGCAGATGGTTAGTTAAAATTTTTCCGATGATGAGTCAGCTTCTCAGACCACAGTAACTCAGTTGTTTGCAGTTAACTTCAATGCCTGTTGTTTGCAGTTAACTTCAATGCCTTGCTAAACGATAAAACCCCAACAGTCTTAATTTTCCATTCCCTGAGCAATAATATTGCGCCTAGCACCACACACACAACACCTGGGTGTAACACAGCCCAAGAATGTTCTTCAGAGTCTACATGTCATGCCATCATTTCCATTCCCATGTTCTTTCTTGAATTTTGAGTGAGGTGGGAGGGTTTCAGTCTGGCAAATTTGTGTATTTTTATATCGACACTGCATCAACCTGAAAAGCTGTGAACATGATTAAGGATTAGTGACCCACTGAGCACTGAACACGCTTGCATTCGTGGAACTGGCTCCTCTCTCTGAGTCTGCACGCCGTTCACCAGCAGATGCCTTGTGCTGGTGAATGTCACGCAGACTCGGAGAGGAGAGCCAGTCCATGAATGCAAACACGGCCAGCCCATCTGTTACAGGATTCAGGCTCTTCGGCTTAAATCTGCTTCCTTCATGTAATTCGTGTTTCTGCTGGGTACAATTGTCATTAATGGATCCCTAACTTAATAAAATTCAGACTGGCTCTGTTAGGAAGAAAATATGCACTGAGCTGCAATTTTTAAAAACCAGATTATTGCTGATACTGGTGTTGAACTTTTCTGGCATGCTGCATGCTCCACCTCTCATATGGTGGGCTGAGGGGTAAGAGATGCTCAGAGAATGATGGAGAGCAGGTTCCAGAGGGTGAACCCACTCCTGCTCAAGATGAAACCCACAAGTTGTGATGTAGGGCTTCTGGAAGCCTTGCACCTTAACAAAGAGGCATCTGGAACTGGGTTGGGACAGGCTAGGATGTTAGATTACTCTTTTCAGAGAAGTGAATTGAACTGAAGATACTTCTGTTGTCTTCAGAAGAATGTGATGGCATTATGACTCTTTTAGTGGTAGGCTCTGTAGGAGACATGAGTTATGTCAGAAGCTGTAGCACTTACTTAAGCCGTGGTATTCCGTGGTGTGTGCCATCAGATGCTCCACTTTCCAGTGAGGAGAGTTCCCTAGATCTGTGAATGAGCAAAAAATACCCAGCCCAGGTTTGTCCAGAGACAAAAGCGGCGGGTGGGGGAAAGAGTCAGAAGCAAAGGGTCTGGATCAGAGATGACAAGTTTCTTCCAGAGAGCAGGAAAAGGATTTTCAGAGGAAATTATGGATCCAGGCCGGCAGGAAAACTTCAACAGCTACAGACTAATATGTGTGTTTGCCTGATTTTCTTTAGCCTTTGCCTTGACTTGAGCTAGAGGCCATGCAATACAGAACTCAGCCTTCCATCAAACCCAGTATTTTTTAGGAAAGCCACTGCAATTGCTGGCTGTCCAGCATGTGTTAGATGACAGTCACCATGGAAGGGTGAAGGATGTCACTTTCCTGATGCTACTGAAGATCCCAGTCTACTCTGAGGAGCAGAGTTACGTTCCCACCATAACTAAATGTAGTTGTGATGCACTACAAGACGCTAGAGTAAATATTTACAAGCAATTTGGCTTTCCCCTTAGCAAATTCTTCTTCCAGACATATATCCTGCTACATTTGCACCTATTCTATGTTTAGTTATACCTACACTTGAACAGATAGTGGGCTGTAAATTTGGGGTTTAAAAAGACAGATAATCTCATTCTGACAATATTTATTGCCAGCTCCTTCCTCCATCAAGAATCACAGACTGGGTCAGTTTGGAAGGTACCACAGTGGGTCATCTGGTCCAACATCCCTGAGCAAGCAGGGTCATTCTAGAGCATGTGGCACAGTATTACGTCCAGATACTTCTTGAACATCTCCATCAAGAAAAACTCCACAACCTGTCTGAGAAATCTGTTCTACTGCACAGTCACCCACACAGTAAAGAAGTTCTTCCTTATATTCAGGCTGAAATTTCTGGGCTTCAGCTTCTGTTCAAGAAGAAGGAAGAAGCAAGAGCTGAGAATGATTTTTTTCTTTCTGGAGATAGTCTGTGAATAGCAGAGGAGAAATATGAGGAAGAAATTTTATTTTAGAATATATTTTTGAATGATGCTGAAGGATATCCTCTTGTAGAAAATGGAGATATTTAGAGAACTTTATAAAACAGGCTGTTCCAAAACTGATGGGAAGAATACTAAACAATAAATTGTATCTCATGAAATGCCTTTCTTCCATCTACTACTTTTTTCTTCACCAAACCTTGTATCTATGTTTCTATTGCACTTATCAATACTTCTTTAATGTAGGTCATCTCTGTTAGCTGTTAATTGTGATCAGCACCAATTACTTTCACACTGTAACAAGTAATATAGTAGCTCTACACTGGCTCAAATGCTTTCCGCACAAAGGTTATCCAGTTCAGTTCCTACTGAAATCATTGTTATAGCTTTTTATTGGCATTTGATCAAACTTTTAATTTTATGTACTTTTTTGAACACAGTGGCTATTCTGTGTCAGACAAAGGGAACATAGGGACCTCAAAAAATTGTGTTTTTATTGATGAATAATGCTGAAAGGTTGTTTGCTAATTGCCACTAGTTATTCAGGTATTTTCAGCAGCCAATGGCATATTTTCAATCCTACTTTAAATCTAAAGATGACTCTCTTGAAACTCTCCTCTTCATCTCTTTCATTGTACCATAAGGCCTATTTGCCGTATTTTAAATGAGCTATTTTTTATCTTGTCTGAAGTATTGAAAAAAATTACCATCTTAGTAATTACTTCAGAATAGCAAATTTCCAATAAGTCACAGCATTTTGTTTTCTGAAAATAATAGTGATACACCCCTAACCTTTGTTAGGACATAGTGGTTTACTCATTCCATTGTTTTTCATTCTATGTTTTTGAGGGAGAGGGAAGGTAAGCTTATGTTTGTTTGGTCTCAAAAATAGACAGGAAGATGAGCAGCTCCTTACAGAATGATCTCAGCAGATAAATAACTGGGTTTGTGTATACACAGATATGAACAAAAAGGACAAAATAGATATCTGCAAAGAAATTTGAAGCTGATTTAGCAAGGAGTCCTGTGGGATGCTTGCAAGTGCTTTATTTTGAACATTAATTATTTTACCAAGGTCAGCATCATGAATAATACTGTGTGATTAGCAGCAGAGATACCTGTGAGCAGAGTAGTTCACCCACTGCTGGCTGATGGCAATTGACAAGCCCCATGCAAAAGGCAAGGTTCCGAGAGGTCTCTGAATGAACAGCCAGCAACTTCTGGAGTAAGAGAGGACTGTGCTTCTTGAGCCCAATATGTGGCAGAGGCAAGGACAGAGGACTGGAGGCAGTATGATGATGTCAGGTGCTGGGGGTTCATGCATGGTAGGCTTTTAGCCAACAAGTCCTTGCTTAACAATATTATTTTGTTGCTAATCTCACAGCTATAGCTCCTTGATGCTAAGCAGACGCTGTATTAACCACGATATCTTTCATATATCTTTTTCCCCCAGGAGTACTTCTTGAAGTTTATTCTTCTGTACAGTAGATCACTTTATTGAAGAAATGGAAGAGATAGTTTCTTTTATTTCATCTCTTTCAATTTTAAGTTCAGATGTGCAAGGGGAGAATAGGGAGCCCAAGACTTTTCAAAGTCATGTTGTCTACCACTGTTTGAGGAAGGAAAACTAAAGTTCCATACTGTCATCTGGGATTTCAGATGGGATCCTTGAAGTGGACTGAAATTATTTATGAAGTCTATAGCAAAAAGATAAGATTTTGTCACAAGAAAATGAAGGGTGATTTTGGGGTTTTCTGGCTGTTGTTAAAAAGAAAGGGTGGAGGCTGCGACAATAGCAATAGAAACATTTCCTTAAAGGAATCAAACATTCCTGTTGATAGAAGAGACAGTCTCTCTAATTATAAATTAAAATTTTAAAAATAATTAAATACATATATAATATATGTATTATATAATTAAAAATGTGTAGAGGTTTAATTTGTTTTTCCTTATTTTATGCCTTTTTTTTGTTTTTATTTGATAGTTCAATGTAAAGAAAGGGGTAGAGACTGCTGATGAGCAAGGTGGAAGAAGTGCCATAATAATTCTATTTACCGTGTGCAGAATGTGTATGCCAATGCTTTAAAAAGGTGATTTTATTTTTGGGAGAGAAATCAGGTTTCTCTAATTTTGTACACAAAAGGAGGTTACCTGTGCTTTGGCCTTATTAGATTGAATTTATTCATAGTCTCAACTCCAGGTAGAGGCAGATAAACACCATAATGCTCTTCTACTTTTCCTGGTTATTCACAAGTTTAACTCATGTTTTTAAACACTGTTATTAAAGCCCTTTTCTGTATGCTTGTATTGGGTTTGTGTGGCCAGGTTTTGGTAGTGGGAGGCTACAGGGATGACTGCCATGAGAAACTGACAGAAGCTTCCCCCATGTCCCAACGAGCCAATTCCCACTGGCTCCAAGGTGGACCCACTGCTGGCCAAGGCTGAGCCCAACAGTGACAGTGGTAGCACCTCTGGGATAAAATATTTAATGCTGTGACATGGCAGCCGTGAAAGAGGAGTGAGAACATGTGAAAGGAACAACTCTGCAGACACCAAGGTCAGGGCAGAAAGGGCGGGAGGAAGTGTTCCAGGCACCAGAGCAGAGATTCCCCTGCAGCCCGTGGTGCAGCCTGGGATGAGGCAGGATGTGACCCTGCAGCCCATGGAGGTCCATGGGGGAACAGAGATCCACCTGCAGCCTGTGGAGGACCCCACACTGGAGCAGGTGGGCTGTGACCCTGTGGGAAGCCCAGGCTGGAGCAGGGTCCTGGCAGGACCTGTGGCCCCATGGAGAGAGGAG
>VYZQ01052838.1:29265-70417 GCA_013400655.1 Mystacornis crossleyi | reverse complement strand
TCCCTCCAAACGCCAGGAGGGCAATGAATCCCAAGCACCCGATCCCACCTCTTTTTTCCAGTTCTAAATCTCGAGATGTCTCTGCTCCCCCACCTGAGAAGACGCCACCAAGACCAAAAAAGGACAATTGGGCCCCTCCCTTGTGGCTGGCTAGGTCCTTTGTTTCTCTTAAGTACCCCAGCAATCGTCCCTTAACATGGGAAAAAATTCCTTTGAGAGGAGTAGAAAAGAACACACACACACACAAAAAGAAAACCTCCTCAACCCCCAACAACTGGTGACCCCACTGAGGACCCACTCTGGAGCAGTGCGTTCCTGAAGGATTGCATCCCGTGAAAGGGACCGTGCTGGAGCAGTTCATGGAGAACTATACCCTATGGGAAGGACTCACATTGAAGAAGTTTGTGGAGGACTCTCTCCTGTGGGAGGAACCTCACACTGAAGCGAGGGAAGAGTGTCAGGAGTCCTTTCCCTGAGTAGGAAGAAGCAGCAGAGACAATGTGATGAATTGGCCACAAACCCCATTCTCATCTCTCTGCACTGCTGGATGGGAGGAGATAAAATTAGGAGTGAAGTTGAGCCCAGAAAGAGGGAGAGGTGAGGAGAGGTGTTTTATGATTTGATTTTATTTCTCATCACCCTACTCTGACTCTTCTTTGGGAACAAATTAAATTAATTTGCCCAAGTCCAGTCTGTTTTGCCCAAGTTGTTAGTGGAAAGTGCTAAGTTATTATTACTGGAGAAATGTTAGGAGTTTCTATCCAGATTTCCTTGTCCCAGTCAATACTTTACTCACAGCTTGTTTAGTTTTTCTGGTTTTGAGCATGACATAACCAGCTCAAATCTCTTCCGCACATTAGTGAGGTCTCTGGGCTGGATCTTTGGGAATTAAATCACTCTCTTATTCTGTTTACACTAAAATTTCAGTTATAAGGTATATTTATAAAATCCGCTAGCATAAGCTTTTTTTCCCCTTTTGACCTTGTGCATCAGAGTCATATTCTGTAATATAGATGCACATAGAGTATGCTTGCAGGAAACCGTAGAGAGCAATTCAGAGATCTAGCCCTCTGCTAAAGGCTGATCTATGTGTAAGTGTCCTTGCTGTGCACCCTAGCCTCACAAAGGAATGAACTATAGAACATGATCAGATTACCAGGGGCTTGGAATAGCCTTATCATGTGCTATTAACTATTCCACATGTCTGTCTCTGTTGCAGATAGGCGAAAAAAGAAATGTTGCTGCCTCTGAATCACATAATCCTACAATCCTAGAATCATCGAATCATAGAATAGTCTGAGTTGGAAGGGACTCACAAGGATCATCAAATTCCAGCTCCTGGCCCTGCACAGGACCTCCAAGAGTCACACCATGTGCCCAAGAGTATTGTCCAAATTCCTCTTGAACTCAGACAGGCTTGGTGCTGTGACCCCTTCCCTGGGGAGCCTGTTCCAGTGCCCAACCAGATTCTGGGTGAAGAACCCTTTTCTAATATCCAAGCAAAACTTTCCCTGGCTCAAGTTCAGGCCATTCCCTCTGGTCCTGTCACTGGTCAGCACAGAGAAGAGATCAGTGTCCGCCCCTCTGCTTCCCCTGATGAGGAAGATGTAGACTCCACGAGGTCTCCCCCAGAGTGAACAAACCAAGTGACCTCAGTTATTCATTGTATAGCTTCCCTTCTAGATCCTTCATCATCTTCACAGACCTCATTTGGATGCTTTCTAATGTCTTGCTTTTATTGTAGTGGCCAAAAGTTATGAGAGAAAATACTTGCCAAGAAGATAGAGAAAGCATTACCATTAAGGTGAAATATAAGCTGAAGAACAGTTGTTTCTGCTGTGAGTCCTAAAACTTGATATATGAGCTGTAGCAGTGCATAAGCCATTCAGATTTCTCACTGAGTGACTAAAAAGGTATTGTATTATGAAACTGAACTTCATAAAATTCCAAAAGCAAATTAAAAGGAAACATTGAATAGAAATTTAAATTCTCACTTTTCTTCATACTTGTACTGTTTTTAAATGCACCCAGGCAACTTAGGAGTTTCCTGATCATTATTTTGACTTTGAAATAAAATGGTTACCAAATTATTCATGGTAGACTTTTCCATGTACGGTTCAAGCAACAAATCGAAACCATCTAAGTCCACAAAAAAAAGGATAAATAAAAGCTGGATTTCTCCCTCTCATGCTTTAGGAAGTGTTGGTAAGTAATACATGTTGTAGATTGAATCTGTGTCAATATTTTCTTTGCAGTTCTTCAAATCGTATGTAATGCTGGTCAAAGGAGCCTCCAGTTCCATATCTCTCTGCATGGAGGCAAGTTGCATACTGCGCATAGAATCTCAGAATCATTTAGGTTGAAAAACACCCTTAAGATCCTCAAGTCCAACTGCTAACCCAGCACTGCCAAGTCTCACTAGACCATGTCCCAAAGTACCAATCTTTAGATTTTTAAAATATTTCCAGAAATGATGACTCAACCACTTTCCTAGGAAGCCTGTTTCAATGCTTGAGAATATTTTCCATTCAGAAAATCCTAATATCCAACCTAAACCTTTCCTGGCAAAAATCAGCAGAACACAAAACCCAAACTGAAATGTTAATGGTTACTCAGTGCACCAGATATCAGCTGGGAGAGCTAAATTATGGGATGAGACATTAGAATGGTAAATCTGAATTGACAAAAGCCTTGGTTGGTTCTATAATTCAAAATTCGTCCTTCAAGCAATTAGTCTATAAACCAAATCTTTTCCTGAGCCTAAACTTGCAGACTCTTAGAATGATTATCTCCATAGATAATCAGCCAAGTTTATTTGTCTCTCCAGACAGATTGCCAACCTATTTTCTTTGCGTTCACACCCCAAAGGCAATTTAATAGAAATATGTGAAGCATGAAGTAAAACAGTGGGTACATGAAGTCTAGGCCTCCTTGTCAAATAAGAGGGTGCAGGTTTTTAACTGTTATTTGATAAAGAGTTTCTATTGCCCCTCTCTCACAGCCTATACCTAGGCTCAAAAATCAAGAGTTTTGCATGTTTTGTTATCACTGCACCTGCTTCATCTGCCCCTCATATAGGACATGTATCTCAATTGAAAGAGCCCAGGTTTCATAAGGTTAAAAATTTCCTTGTGATTATTTCGTAAAATAACATGAAAACTGCTGGCAGAGGCGAGTCTTTTGCTGATGCCCCACTATCCTGTGCAGGCTATACAAATATTATGCAGAGGAAGCGCTACATAGAAAAAAATTAAGTTATTAAAACACTATAAAACAAAAGAGGTGTGAGCCCACACTCTCCACTCCCACTCAAGTCTTGTTATCTCCACTGGGGACCTCAGGAGTCAGTACTTCTCTGCTTTCAGGGTCCAAATCTGCACATAAAAGCAGTCTCAAACTGAATAAGGGGGGAGGGAAGGAGGAAAGCTCTTCTGTTTTAAGAAAATCATGGAAGCATTGACTCAGCAGGCTGCCAATAGTAACTAAAATACCCGTTGCAATGAGATCACAGCTCTTTGGTCACCTCTCTTCTTCCTCTCTAACCTATTGCTATCTACAGGGACTAACTCAAAGATGTTTCAGTCATTCGTCTTAGCAGGGCTAACTAGGATCCGATCATGAGTAAAGATTCCCTTTTAAAACTTGCTTCTTTCATTACAGTGCTCTGTAATAATTTTTCTAGCCTCTGTTCACAGACTGAAACCTTCCTATCCCTTTGCTGCCTAGCACTGAAGAAACTCAGATAAATCTCCTTGGTGAGCTCTGTGCTTGCAAAGATGCAGTCACTCACGCCAGAGGTTACTGACCATCCAGGTGCCAACCGTACTTAAACCCCATCCCTAAGGCCTGGTTTTCCTTCTTTCTTTTTCTACCCCTGTGAATTTTGCAGCATGTAGCTGGTGAGTGTGACCCTTTTGTACTCTCTCAGTGTACACCATGAGCATACAGGACTGGCTGGTATCACAGCTGACTGACACTCTGGGTACTGCCTCTGGGTAGGTCATCTCTAGGGTGCTGAGCTACTTAGGACTGAGGGATCCAGTGCCAGGCTCAACAGATCCTTATTCCTCTCTTTACATGGAAGAAAATCGTTTCTGAACTGCAGGGACAAAGGCAGCTGCCTTTTAGGAAGGGCTGCCTTATTACCGCCCTCTTTCTTTGGACGGCAAAGTTTGCCCCGGCAGTGACTGTGGTGTCACACAAAGCTGCTGTCATGGGAGATTGCTGCTCCCGTGGGATTCTGCTCTCATCTTGGTGTGTTACCAGCACTGCCTAGGAGGCTCCTAGCTTCACCCAGGCCAAGTGACCTCAGTGCTGTGCGTGCTGGCTGAAGGTGACAATCACAAGTTCATCCAATTCTTAGTTGCAGAGGCAGTGAATGGATCCTGTGGCCTCTCCATAAGGTGAGCCCCCTAAAAGTCGAGATCTTAATGATTCCCCTGCAGTAGAAGGGAAAGAGGATGCAATAAGGATATTCATGGTGTTTAAGGTTCTGGAGTTCAGGCCATCCTTAGCCCACATAGCTAAGGTTTGTCTGTAGTGAATTCTTGGCTTGAGTTACATTAAATAATTCTGTTGCTCTTCAGTCACCGAGTAAGGATTTTTCTCAGAGTTCCAGATCTCAGATCTACAGGATTTCTAACCCAGCACAGAAAATGTTCACCGAAGCACCTGAGTGGGATCTTGCTGGTCCAGCGCCTTCCTATAGTGCATCAATAGATGGCAGCAGGCAGTTCCTCCAGGAACAGTCTTCAAAGCAGCAGCAGCAGCAGCCAGTGATGATCTTCCCTTGCAATGGTTTGAGATTTAAATCTACCTGCAGACACTTTTTAGGAAGCTGTCCCCATGAAAAACAAAATGTGTTGGTTCTCAGGTAGAGTGTATACTGTTACTGTAGTGTGAAAACAGTAAATAAGTATTGGCCTCTAACTCTACAGTATTGTAAGAAGATTAAATATTTGGAGCCCGAGAGATTTTGTGCTACATTCAGCTGCTTTCTTGGCAATCTTGAGTGTTCACAAATCCCACTTTTTTCATTCCTTCTTGAGTCGGATAACTTCGCAAAAGTCCGGCAAGGGGATATACTATTCTGAGAAAAGAAAATCACAGGTAGATTCCATGTATTTAAGAAGATAGAGAAAAAACATGCCTTAAAGAAGGCTAGTGTGCTTCATGGGCTTACATGCTCCCTTTCATTCTGAACATTTCAATTGTGAGTTTAAAACAGAGGTTGGTTGTTAAATGTCAGTCTGTCTCAAGCAATGAGCAATAGCTGCAAGTGTGTTAAAAAAGAAGCTCAAATCCCACATGGAAGAATATAGACTTAAATCAAGTGTTTGGCCAAATCAATCCCTTATTCACTTAAAAAAAAAAAATCAGAGAACTTCTGGGATGTTCAACACTCATAATGAAAGAGCAAAGGGCTAATACTGCTCACTGACTGGGAAATGCAGTAGCTGGAATTTTACTGTGGGTTCAAGCCAGAGCTTGAGGGAGCTCTTGTGCTGCAAGGCATTATGCTCATAGTTTGAAGGTATAGCTTTGTTTAGTTCTTCTTAATGAATAGTTGCACTGCACTTCACAATGGTTGTGTTGAATATTACCTGTAGTGACCAGAGTGACAGAAAAGGGTTTTAATGTTCCATCTAGTGGATAGAATTGACCCCCTCTTGTGTTTTTATCCTTATATGAGACTAAAAGGCTATGTAAGCTATCAAGCTTCTGGTTAATGACCAAGCTTTTGCCTTGCAAACAGTATTAGCAGATCCTTTATCGAGAGGACGTGATGTCTCTGTGAACTGGCTCCACAGTCATAGGCACCAATTCATCATAGTCATTTACTGCAAAAACAGCAGATTTTAGTCTGCAGTGTAATAAAATGCTTTGCTTCCCAGACTTGTGCAATCTCCAGAGAGGTAAAAAAAGAAATTTAAAGTCAAGTTTTCCTGTGAAATGATGTAAACATAAAATTCAATTAAAGTCAAGGTGAGCTGTATAACAAATTTCTGATCTCAACCTTCAAAAAAGACCTTAAGATGATGTTTTTAATATGAGCACATAGGTTTCTGAGTCAAGAAACACTTCAGCTGAAGGAATACATTTGAAACCTGTGTGAGCCCCTTGCATGGAGGATTCTATTCCTTTTGGGAGTATGAAAGTTCTTGGCCCTCTCTTACATCTCTACCTTCACAGCATAAGACATTTTTATTTTGACATGTTAGCTGTATTACAATGTCTGGGGAAAGGACTACAGCTCCTTGTAAGTGTTTCAAGGCTGCTGTGGGCCTAGATGATTTTCAGACTTGGTCTCACTCTGAATATTTGTGCATGTAACTGTTCAATCTAGAGAGAGGAAAAAAGAGTGAACAGAGACAAAAAGTATTAGATTTACAAAGACCTAGAAATCTTTGTTTATTTTAGAACTCCAGGAAGACATTAAGGAAAGACTAAAACCTTTCTAATATCCTCTTAGAAACTATCATCAGAACAAACATATTTTTAATTTTATATCACTTTTTTATCAATTTCTAGATTGATAAAATCAGGATGAAATCCAGTGTATCTAAAGCTATTAAACATGAACAGGCTGCCTTGCCATCTCTTTCCTTTAGGACGTTTTCAGAAGCACAATAATTGAGGCAGAATTACTCTGTATGCCTGTAGTCCAAGTCTTGATATGTGAATACTGTCAGTGTAAGCATTAACATATTATTCTAATTTTTTTCCATTTGAAATAGGACCTAAATAGCAGAACAAACCCAGCTGCAGATACCAGCCATCAATATCTTTTCATTTTACGTTTCACAAATATGGCAGAGCTGCTGTGTTTGTAGTTTTCCACGCAGCTGAAAAAGTCAGCACTGAATTACTCACCAGCCTTTGGAAATCTTTCATATGTGCTGGCTTCTGCGAGCTGTAGAGCACCAGCATTCACACTCCAGAGGACTAAATCGCTTGCTTCCTCTATCCTGATATATATATCAGGATGCATGTGTCTTCACGGTGCCTGGGTGATAAGCTATCAGCTTTACATCCACTGCTGATTGTTCTGGAATGCCTTCACAAGTAAGTTGAAGAAGCTAAAAAGACGTGTAAACAGGGAGTGAGAAATGCCTGTGATAAATAACATCACCAAAATCCTCTTGCACAAAGTGCTCTTCAGCTACATCACACTTGAAACCTGCTGTTGATTCTGCCTGCAGCAGCAGCAGTCAGGACCCTCCATCCAGCTACTGGGATAGGAAGGAGATGAGACACTTCACCAGGGCTCTTGGTTAAAGGAAAGGTGCACTGGAAAAGGTCTGAGGCCATTTCTGGGAGGGCAATTTGATTTTGTGGGTGACTTGATTTAATAGCTAATTGACCCTGAAAGTGGGGTTCCCGTGGCTCTTCCTGCACTCACATCACTTTCCTGGTGCTGGCGCTCCCCTGTCTGCCCAGAGACTGATTGCTGAATCTAGAGCTACTGCCAAGTGGAAAATGTAAGGAAGAAGGGGAAACTGGGCTCAAGCCTCTAAACAACAGCTAGCTCTCATCTTTGCTTAGCTGTACTATTAGGAGCATTCTTGGGGCCTGTAGGAACCTGCTGACCCTTGTAAATCCAGCAGTTTGCATGGCAAGAGCCTCTGGGCATTGCTGAATACAGGGAGGATAGATTCTACTCTGTGATTCTAGCCTTACACTGGTGACATTTTCATCATTATGTGAAACTCATGGAATTTGGTCCTCATAGCTGAAGCTTGTATGTTCAGTAATGCTGGTTTTGACAAGAGGGTCCCACCAGTCCAGCTAGCAGTACTGCTTTACACATCAAGCGTGAGCAGGAAGGAAGACGAGCAGAGTAGAAATTTCTGTAGTTTGTTCTGACCTTGCCTTGAGTCAGCGCTGGCCACTGAATAATCAGCTTAAACCTAACTGAAGTAAGGTGCATTTGTTGTAATGCCAGCTCAAAATGCACGTCCCAATCACCAGAGGGATTAAATCCACCCTCAACATAGGCCAGCAGCTCTCCACTCAGCACTGAAGGGCAGGGCTTGGCAGGAATACCCATCATAGAGGCAGTCCTGAAAGACATGGTGGGCTCATGAGGCCATGGCTTTTAGCCGTCAAGGGGTGGTTCTGAAGGACTGGTGGAGTGTTGGCTGGTGTGCTGGGGGGCACAGGGGTCAGCTTCAGTTGCCTGGATGACACCTGGTGTTATAGCCAATGCTCTACATTAATCTGGACTCTTGGGTTTTTAGTTTTGGGGTTTTTTTTCTTTTTCCCTTTGTCATCCCTTTCTTGGGTATGCTAAGGTATCTCGAATGCGTAAGATAACATCTCCTTCTGGACAGTTGTGACCGTGCTGTGACTGACCTGGCTGAAAGATTTAGCTCCAGGAAGAGGTGTACAGCTGAGAATTGCTGTTATTGCAGCTTTAGAAGTTAGTCAGCTTTGCAGACCCATTTTTTTCCTGTTATTTCCTCCTGGCTAGATATGACAGCTCCCTTCTCAGCACGGTGATGTCTCAGCGTTGTCCTGCTGGATGTCTGGCTCTCCCCATGTATGGTGTAAAGAACCATGTACCTCCATTGCAGCAGTGATTTTCACTGTGGGAACTGGGCTCCTTAAAGTTTGACTCACTTACAAGCTTCTTCTGCCTTAGTTGTCTCAGGATCCATGACAGGATCTTCCGTGAATTTGCATCCATCACTTAGTCAGGTATCTCAGAGTTGGAGGCTGGTAGACAGGATCCTGTGGCACAGCTGAGAAATATGTCAATGCAACTCAAAAGGTCCCTAAATCTGACCTTGGACATGGATGCTTCAGCAGACAGGTGAAGTGGCAGCTAGAGGAGGAAGAAATCTGGTCAGAGGGACCTCCCCTGGGTCACAGAGATGAGGGAGCAGCCAAGAGGGAGCTCTGTCACAGTGCACATGGGCACTGCTGCCTGCAGGATGTCAAGCTCCTGATACAAGCTCCTGATATTGGTGTTTTGCCCCAGGAATTCAAAGTGTAGTTTGGTATTTCTGTATCCCCTTGGATAGATATGCGCCTTGGTTGGAGAACAGAAATATCCCACTCTGTATGTGTGTGCTGGTTTTCCATGTGGAAATAAATTCAGTCTCTCTCAGAGATCTCAAAATAGCATATGGAAATGTGTTCTTGCTTTCATGTTCGTTTTGTTCTGCCTTACACCTGTTAGACTTCACATTTTCCGCAAAAAGAAACAGCCATTACCTTTTTTCAGAAAACAATACTTTATTTCTTTTTTCCAGAGCCAGCTGAACACCTTGTTCTCCTGATCAGTTTAAAAAAGTCTGCTCACCTAAACCCACAGATAAGTGAATCATATTCAATGAGGTCACGTCTTCCCAACTAAACAAATGAATTTTCTTCCAGGGTAATACAATCTTCTGTTACACAGAGATTACATTACTGGGTTTAAAAAACAGAAGGTTTAACCTTTTAAAATATCAAAAGTTTGCAATTTTTTGTTCAACAGTCTGACTAGCAGAGTGGTTTACTAAAGCAAAACAAGAAAGGCTTCCTCTTGAACATCTTCAGAAAACATTTGAAGTGTTCTAGCATTCACTGAAATTAAGATTTGTGGTGGAGATTTCTCTGTGTCCCCAAACCGATCTATTTACTGCCATTACTGCTATAGCTACAAATGGCTTATGACTTCAAAAAGTCAATTAGGTGACTGGTTTTGAATCTCTCTTCTGCCTAACTCCTGTCTGTGGCTGATGTGTTGCCAAGGGAGCCGCATTGTTTCCTAGTGCAGCAAATGAATAAAGTTAAATTTATATCTTGCTATGTGCTAGAGAAATAGAGATGTAGTTATGTATGCATTACCTTGAATATAAATCATATAGAGATCCCCACCTCTTCTGTCAGCTACAAGGCATGCATGAAAATGTCCCCTTGGAATAGAAATAAAACCATAAAACACCATGTCTGTTGCTAGAGATGAGTCAGATGCAGATTTTAGAAGTGGATCCAGATTTCAAATGCCACCCAAATCTCTGTGTGTGAGCAAGGGTTTTGATTCTGACCCACCTCTAAATCACCATAACAGCCTGGATAAGATCCTGAACCCACAAATCTCTACCATTTTATACAACCATTTAACCATATGGAGATCCTTTCTCAAACAGGCGCCGTTTGAGAAACTGGGGGATGCCTTGCTGGCCATAGCAAGATGTAGGTACGACTGCCAGGTCAGATGCAAAGCTATCTTGTGGCCTTGGGTACACGAGTAAATCCTGGCTGGCACTTCACTAGTGATGGGGCCCAAAGGGGCAGCAGCTTGGGGAAGGCGTGGGGATGCCAGATTCAGCCCTCAAGCTGGAGATGCCCCACAGTGAGAGGCTTCCTTCAACCTACTAGCAGACTCTGCAGCATGCTTGGGGCTGATCCCAGCTACAACTTGCACAGGAGGAAGAAGGGGAATAGCTGGACCCAATTCCCCTATTTTAACACAGCTTCTTTTCCTCATTCCAAATTCAAGCTGCCTTCAGGCTCTTAATCCCCTGTCTTGATAACCTTTCTGTCAGTGGGATAAATACTTCTTCCATTTCACAAAGTTGCTATATGGGGGATAAAATACTCTTTAAATTTTGAGTTACTGAGATCTGGTAGTTACAAAGGCACCGACTGACCAGCAGTGGGAAGATGACTAAGATATTTTGCGAATTCATTGGGTGACCTTTAATGATAATATTATGTGTTGGTTTTGGTGTTTTTTCCTAAGTACAATTTAGGTTTGAATTAAATCTCTTTATTAAAATAGTCAGTTTGGTTTTGCAACTTTTGTTTGGGATAAAATGTTTTGTCCCAAATGCTTTTGTCCCATTTTCAGTATTACAGGCAAAACAAGAGACAGCATTAAGCACAGTTCCCTTACATGATGTTTGCTTTCTCTTCTACTATATTTAAAGTCGACTTTTTTGTGTGTGCTGAAGGTGGATCAAAGTACCAGTTAAACTTCAGGTCAGACACAGGTACCAGACTTGACTTAGGCAAGTCACCCAACTCAGTGTGACCTATTATGTTCCATCTCCATATGTTACATCCTTGGGAAGCACCATGCATATATTTTGCTATTCAGAGCAAATTAATTAATTAATGAGCTATAAAAGCATGAATGCTTAAATCTCCCTAGGTGAAAAAAGGACCTGATCTATCACTATTTATTATGACATTAAGCTTGACTGAAAATTATCCCTCTCAGTCATAATTAGGACTTAGCTCAAATTTAATATGGCTCTTGAATTCAGCAAGTGACTTTTGTTATTAGGCCAATGGAGGGGATGGGGCAGGGTGGCAGGAAATAAGTTCTGTCCTTAGGCACTGTCCACCCACCCTGCATACTGTTCTCTTTAGAGAGGGAATTACTGAAGCTAGATAGTGGACAGAAACATTCCTTGTCTACATTTAGGCAAAAAGTCTGCATTAGCGTGTTCAAGGTTAAGATAAAGCGAAAGAAAACATTACTTTCATGATACAGTAACAATTCCAACTCTAAACGAGAATGTTGTTTCAGAAGTACACGTTTTTTAAAGCACAACTGTTCCACTTCAACCTTCTAAAGCTGTTCCTTGTTTTTGGAGCAGAAGAAGAATCTAAAGGGTTGGAGCAGAGGACATTTAGGATGAGGATTAGAACACAAATCTGAAAGTCCAGAAAACTTTCAGATGCTTAAAAAAAAAAAAAAAGAAGAAAACCCTCTAAAATGTTTCTGAGGCATTAACTTTGATTTCTGGAGGCTTCCAGATTGACAAAGACACTATTCTATTGCCTCAGTTCCGTGCAGAGAAAATCTGAGCTCATGAGCACTGCGTGGAGATGCCATATGGGAAGCTTTGTAAGCCTCTGGCAAATATCTGTATCAAACATGCACTTGTGTATTACCTTCTGCATACAAAGCACAAAATGGCAAGAACAGAACCTCCCAGCACCAGCGGGAGGCAACAAATCACCTTCTCCACTTACAGATGGCAAAATGGGACCCACCTGTGCTCCTTGTAGCCTCATCTCTGAGAATGTAGTGAAAAATGTTGCTGCTCTAAGCCAGTGCTTTTTGTCTGTGGTTAACAAGAGAAGGCTTGGTGGGAAGGGTGATGAACCCAGCACCTGCCTGGGAGGAATATGATCTAGATTAGGCTCTCAGGCCACCCTTCTGCTTAGGACTGTCTCTCCACAGCTGGTAAGCGTGTAGTCTCTGCAAAGATTCAGATGCAGGTACTGTATTCATTTGGTAAATGAAAGCTGCATTTCAATGCTTCTGTGAGAAATACAAATATGAATCAACTCAGGTTGTGTGACAGCATTGCAGAGCCCTTCAGTGCATGGGGCTGCCCTCCTTCCTACACCCCTTATTGTCACATGAAATTTCCACGTTAATAAGTTTTATCTTGGTGGACTATAGACCTGTCACGGCTCAGAGTGAGGAATCTGGTCTTCAAGGAGCAGTGAGCCGGACGATACCCTTTATGGCATTTACCCAGGGAAGCCACATGCTGCAAAGCAGAAATGTAAATCAGTTCTTCCCAGGCAGACTGTGAAGCAGGGTGGCTGTTATCACGTCCATTCATAATGAAAATGAAAAATGGGAGCATCAGTCTTTCCCTTTTCACATATATCTTTCCTCCTCAGTAGTCTCCCTGACCTGAAATACTGAAGCACCTTTTTTGAGAATTAAGATACATCGTACACACCATTAATTCAGCTTCATAATGCCATTACCAAACATGCAATTATGACCATCTAAACTGAGCTTCATAGTACGTAAATATGTGGAAGCAGCCTCCATTCATCCCATAGAGTTATTCTGTTCAGAATTATCCTCTATTCTAATTATTCAGGTGCCATGTAGAGTGCTATGGATTCCTCCCCAAGCACAGCAATTTTTAAGAGCTAAATTTTTCCTAGCCATTTTTACAGAGAGGCAGTTACAATACTGCAACTATTCCTTGTATAGTCTCTCATCAATAACACCAGTCTCCTTTTCAGACACCACTAATAAATGCTGCATTTAGCAGCTGTGTGCCCAAGCAAGGAAATCTAACTGCTGGTTTGTTTATTGCCTGGAGCATCCGCTGATAACAATAAAAGGGATACAGTATTTATGCAGATCTTACATGCAAGCTAGTTTATGCATCCATAGCTTAATTTAACTCCCTTATGCTGAGGCATTATGATACGTTTGTTAATTACATGATCACATACGGTGTTTTCCGCATTCAACTCCTGCTTCAGTTGTTGCATAGGATGCTCTGGGACGGGCGGGCAGCTATTCAGCAGTCCTCTTTTCCCAGCTCTTCCATGCAGGGGTTCTGTGTCACTCTGACTAAGCACTGAGCTGCATGAAATGGAGTTCTTCCTTGTGTGTTTTGAAGCACAAATTGCTGGGAAATTGGACCTCTTCACAAATATCAGCACAGTTATCTTTAGAGCTCCCCTGTGATAGTACGCAGAAGGGATTATTCCATTTCAGAGGCATGGCTGAAGCTCATGCAAGTCTTGTATCTACTGCAATATTTGCCTGAATTTGACCCCCAGCATTGCCTGAAGTTAGTCAGTCTCACTTCAGCAATCCAGGCTGACAAGTAAAAATGGACCCTTGCTTTACAAGGGGAGTGTGTGAAGCCTCCTTCAGAAATGCTCTGAAATGCAGCAAGCTCTTAACACCCATCCCTGGATTGGCTCCAGACTGTAACTCATAGCTTCCACTGACTCAACACAGATCCTCTTCCCAGAAGAAAGCAGAAGCAGGGATGGAGGGTTTTGAGTGGTTTTGTGAAACATCCCAGCAGAAAGGGAACGGATAACACATGGACCATCAGCCAGAAGCAAAGACCTTCCCCCTAGGAGGGGGAAATCAGTCCAGATCATTAGTCTACTAAAAGAGGGAGAAAGCTGATAAGAGAGCTATCTAACTTCAGCTCTGACTACTCTGCCTGGAGTACATGTGAAGGCCAAAGCTGCCTAAGCAAACACAAGGGCATGCACAAGGCATGCTCATGCCTCAGCTGTGAGCAAAGAGAGTGGCTCTGCTGAGGCCTTTTCCATCAGTCCAGTGATACTGATGTTAATGAAATTCTTTGGCATGTACACCTGCTTGCAAGCCAGAGCTGGCCCAGACTTTATAGCTGTAATGTTACATTAATGACTTCAGATGGCAGGTCGTGCCATTGATTTCAGCAAGGCTCTGTCCCTTGCAGCCGTAGGTGGAAGTGATCCTGCCTCTTTCTGAAACCGTAGAGGAGAGATACAGGAACATTCCACAAGGGACAATCAATAGCCTGAGACAAATTAAAGCTGGCAAAAGGTATGGCTGTTGACATAATAGTATTTGTGGTGAGAAATCTATCAGTTTCAAACAATCTTGACTTTCAAAGTGTGTTTGTTATTGGATTTTCCATGCTTTCCACCCCCACTGAGAAATTTTGTGAATACCAGGCAACATATACAAATATTATGTGAGATGAAATGCTCTCAGGTGCCTGGTGTAATTCTTGGAGTTGCCCTATGCAGGGCCAGGAGCTGGACTTTGGTGATCCTGTGGGTCCCTTTCAACTTGGGACATTCTATGATTTATTGTAGACATTTTAAACTGAGTAAAAGAGTCGGAACACAAAGAAAATATCTTTTTGCATAATGGTCCGTGAAATTCAGTGTCATAGAAGTCAAGGAGGATGTGAACATTCAGGTTATAGAGAGCAGGTATTTATACCAAGAAGCAGAATAAATAAATTTAGAACAGTAAGCTCCTTAAAAGATTGGTGTGGGTGAAGGGAAGCCTGAAACCTCACATTTCCAGGTTAAGAAACTAGGGGTCTTGAAAAAGCTGTCTTATAACTCTGTTTTGTAGAATTTTATGTATTTTTGAAGTGTCTGCTGCTTCAAACTTGGCAGCTTGGTCCACTGAAGAAAAATCTGTATTTTGGCCTGAACAGGATACATCTCCATTTGTATTAGACCCGTGTAAAATATTCTTCATTCTCAACAAATGGAGCCATTTATGAAGTCAATGTTGACTGGCAGTGTAAGAACTGACACCACAAAACATAGTAGTAACTGTGGCTTTTCTTCCTCCAAAATGGTAGCATCCTCTGCAAATCATCTTTTACATGGTAGCCTGAAGATCTTGGTCAAGGACTGGAAAGCAGGGGTTTGATGCCTATTTCAGTGTAAGGAAAGTTTAAACCCACTGGTCCTGATTTTTAAGGCACAGTGCTACTCATCATGGCGTAGACAAGATGAATGGCGAAAAAAGGCTGGAGAAAGGGGAAGACAGGCTTATAGGCTCCTTTATCTCTGTTGAAATTCTGCAATTGTAAAAGAAAAAACTAATGGTGTATGAAGAAGATTTCAAGCAAGAGCCATTCTCTTACCCCAGCAAAATGGGGACTCCGGGCTCTGGGTTGCACCCAGGAGTAGTTTCATTGCACTTTTCCATTAATTGTTGGATAAAATCGTTGGGAGGAGGAAGGGACCAAATCTTAACAGAATAGAACTTAGACCCAGTCTTGGAAAAGCACCCCCAAACCAGATGGCTGAGGCTGATTATACATGATGGCATTACTTACTCCTCAATTCCTTTGCACAAAGGCCATTGAGCTGGCTCTGTGATGAAGCACCTTGAAGGCCCACAGACAGATGTTCAATTGCTATAAATATTTGCGTAGCCTGGTATGAAAGTGTTTTAAATAAAAATGGATTATTTGCTTATTTGACAGATACATCTTGTCAACCGCATTAAGTTGTGCTGTAGAAGGGATTTGCTCATGACTGTGAGTTCTGTTGATCAGAAGTGAAGCAGAATGGTTAAAGAAGGACCTCCAATTTCACTTACCTTGACCAAACTAGTACTTTCTACAAAGGGCTTCTTTGAAGCCACCGCACATCAGAACAGAGCTCTTTTCAGCTCCTACATGCACTAGGACTGAATGCTGGGCACCTGAAAGGATACAAAGTGCATGGGTCTCAGCTTAGAGGCCCATGGTTTTGCCTCCAGTCCACCAGGGTAACGCCCTCAGCAGTGCCATTCTAGTACAGAGCGCTTTTTATCCCTGGCCTGGCATAAAAAGGCGACATTTCCTTTCAATGCACACCGGAACACAGCTATTGCCATCTCCCAGATGCACATGGTTGGCCTCAAATTTCTCCAAGAAAACAGCCTCCTCCTGCAAGCAACCTCTTGATGTTTATTAGCTGTGGAGAAATAGACACACACCCATTCCCACAGGGCTGGGATGAAACCATCTTTCCTGACTCTGGGGGCTGGAAGCACATTTAAACCTGCCAGCTCTGACGAAGGCCCGTGGGCTGAGTCTCAGCACCTGCACTTAATTTTCCTCCAGAGCGTGTGGGGCTAGTCCTATTTCTGGGTCCTTAAAGATGTCACACTCCCTGCCATGTACGTGCTGGAGCCTGTTGTGTTTGGGACACTGTGCCTTGTATAAAACTTGTGCCAGCTGAGCAAATCCTGGGGTAAATGCTCCATCACCATCCCACTCCAGAACGAAAAGGCTGTTTCTGGGGTCTGCAAGGGTCTACCTCCTGCTGCACACTCCTTCAAGGGCCATAATTCAGACTACCATGTGTGAAAAAATTAAGGATCTAGGATATTTTATGTCTTAAACCATGTGGAATCATTTTAAGACCTGTACCTCTCTTTAAGGCACTATGGCAGTACAGCCTGGAAGCGCTGTGAGCCTCCATTGGCTGCGTGGAAAACAAGGCTGCTGAAGATCTGTAGTGAGTAAAATCCTAAAAGCTGTTAAGTTTGTATGACTCTGTGGCTGTTTGCAGCCTAATTCACAAAGGCTTTTACACAACCACTATTACAGCTTAAGCTCCATTCTCCTTTACGTCCTTGCAATTTCGTTGGCGGTCACGGGGTTGTATACTCTATCACATTGAGTTACTAAGCAGGAAACACACATACACTAGAAAAAAAATTGAATGAGTCATACTAAAGCAGGACTGTTCCTTGCAGTCTCCAGAACTGTGCTGTTAAACCCTGAAATGGAGGGTTTAACAAAGGCAGGAGACCATTCCCTTGAAGTCTCTAACTGCTTGCAATTTGCAGTCGGGTTTTAGCTGTATAAGTGCTGCAGGGTTTGGCTATTATTGAACTTCTTCTTAAATGTTACACTCACTCAAAATCTGACAGAGGCAGATTTTTGTCAGGAAGCAGATGAGTGAGACACTGGTGTCATGGCAGTAGACAGATTGTTTAAAATTCGGAAGATTTACTGTGAATATGAATTTAAAAAGCATCATTTAAAATTTGGCACATTATTAAAGCAGTGTCAATTCCCATTTTTTTTTCATTACACATGTGTGGGTTCAATATCATTACACTTCTGTACACTGTATACACATTTTTTGTCTGAATAAATGTGTGGCCTCATGTGGGACCATTTTTTACAATTCATTTAAAAGCACAATTAATAATCTCTTACCCTTACTTGTATCCTAAGCAGCAATACCTAGTCCAAAAACACAGTAGTAAGGCAAAATGTTCCTAGAGCAAGCCAATCTCTTTTGGAAAACAGGAAAACTGTGTAGCACATAAGTACTGCTTAAGTGTATAATTACATGTAGGAAATTACTTCAAACACAGAAACACAAGAAACATCAAATCAAGTGTGATTCAGTAAAGGCAGTCCTTCATTGTGCTTTTCCAGGAGGGGAAGCCACCAGTCTTAATCTGACATAGTGGTGGTTTCCAGAAATGAAAGGAAAAGCTGAAAGCAGGATTCGTTGCATATAACTTTTTCATCTAAAAATAAGGCCTCTTGCAGAAGCTGTTCACCTAGGCTCCCTCAGTGATCTGAGAAGTGAGAGAAGAGATCAAGAAGGAAACCCCAGAAGGTACTTTGTCACGTTGTATAACAGGGCTGTCAGGAGGAGGGTTTTCCCCCAAAGCTACCAATTCCAATCACAAGCTAGAGAAACAGAGGATTAAATCCTCATTTTTTTAAAATGGCCCAAATTATGTGATTAAACCCCATCCTGCAGTACTTGTCAGAAGCCTCAGAGGAAAAGGGGAGGTGTACCCATGGAGGGGATCCCAAGCACAGCAGCTCAGCCCTTGCTAGACGGGAAATGTCGCTATCCTTTCTCTGATCCACTGGAAAGCCTTCTGAACTCCACTTTTCAGGGTTTCTGTAGGACAGTGCTCTTTAGCAGAATTTTTGTGACTCACATTTGAACATCTGCCATCTGTTGGAGTCCTGTGTTCCTGTGGAGGTGCAGCCAGTTTGCCACAAGTCAGACAGGGAATGGCGGAACAAGGTGCCTTGCAACAAACTGGTACCCTCTACCCAAGCTTGTTTCTTGCTCTGCACATCAGCCTTACACAGCTCTAGGTTTCTTCACCCCTAAATTATTTACTTGCCCCTTCTGATTCAACAATATTTTTGATCTTCTTAAATTAACCATCACCTGTGCCTTATTTGGGAGCTTGTTTGTATTAAGTGCTGAGAATAGATAGATAAGATGGTAGTAGAACTACTGGGCCTCCAAAGAGGTGTTTCTGATTAGCTGACTGTTATGAACTACCCTAGGTTTAATTTAATTAGTCATTTAAGCATTATGATGACATATTTGTTAAATTCATTGGTTTAAACAGAAGCCAAATGAACATGCCAGTGAAAATTACATCCCTTCAAAAGCTGACTTTTGAAGTCCCTCCTTCCTGACTATGCTGAGGCTGCTTGCTTAAACACCCCAGGACAACACAGCATTGCAAAACTCATAGTACCTGCAAGGGCCTTGTAGAAACACTTTCCCAGGCACCAAGCTGGCTGCTCTGGGCCAAGACTCTCTGCATAAGAGAGCACAGACACCAGGATTCATGCTCACACCCATGCACACTCACAAAATAGCTTAATCCCACCAAAGAGCCACATTATTTTGTAGTTAACAGGGCCATGCCCTGCCTTATGGAGTGTTCCTAGTAGCACTCATGCCTGTGGGTTATGTCTCTGGTGTCATTTTGGGAGAACTTGGGGACGGCTGGCTGAGGATTCATCTTCCTCCCATGATGTGTTATTTCACTTGCTTTCTTGACATATATTTTGAAGAGATTTTTCCTCCTAAATTACTCCATACATCATTACTGTTGCTTTAGATAGTACAGCAAAAGTAGAGCTAAAACAGTAATATAATATAATATTTTCCTCATTCAATGGAAAACATAAATTCTTGTTTTCTTGTTTTTAAATCGAAGCATAAATCTGCAATTTCATTGGAGCATGGCTTCTGTAAAAGGTTTTATGGTTATTTAAGAGGAATATGGGCTGTAAAAAAATCTGAGTTTATTACACACTTGGATTAAAATTTTCCAGTTTCCCTGGTAAAAAAGTGCAGCTTCTGAAAACACATTAATATGCTAGCCTTCAGATTTTCAGACAAGGGGGTAAATATTAACACAATAAATTGTGCAAATAAAGACAATTCAGGATAGACAGACAAGGACACTTGATATCCAAAATTTTCCTCTTCCGTATTTTGAATCACCTCTTGTAAATGTGAGAATAGAGATTTTCATAAGCTCATCCCACTGTGTCAGCCCACCTCTTTGCTGCTGTTTGAAAATGACCTGTGTCTCTAGACACTGGGGCATTTCTAGAATGATTTATCTCAAACCCACTAAAGGCAACAGTGAGGGCTCAGCTGTTTCTGAGCCAGATCTTGATGTTACTGTGCAGACTTGACATAACAAATATTTTTACACTGAGGTTTTGCCTTTATTTGCCTTTGCATCAGACAGTTTTCAGGCTTTGTGTCATCTAAAAGGTCATTTGCTCTTCCTACGTGTTCGGCTTTGTATCCATCTATGTGGTTCTGCACTTTTAGCTGATTAACTGGCACAGAAATATTTCCTGTTTGCTACTGCATGATGTTGGTCTCAGTTGTGAGTCTATATTGTTCTACACCTATTACTGACTTCTATGTTTTTTATTCCCTTAAACCCACATTTAAAGCATCTTCATGGCAATATATAGGAAGAGTACTAAATATTTATTAAAAACAATATCAGATGCTTGGTTAATTAGCATACCGTTTCCCATCTGGCAATGTCTGAAATGGATTTGCCACCCCGTCTAAAGAAGAAGAGGAAACATCCTCCATCACAGAAACTCCCGCTTGCATCAGTAGCAATGCATCCACGGAAATCATTAGTGCAGAAACATGTTCTTACATTGTAAATACAAACAACCAACAAAGTGCCTTACAGTTTTCCACAATGAATGCATGAGATGCACGTGGGAAATAACTCTTATTAGTGGTTAGGAAGCAACATATCAACCTCCAGTGAACTGGTGAAAAAATAGACTGAAAAATTGGCAATGTTGCAGTCTTGTCTGATTCGCATACTTAAATACCCGTGTCCTCTGCAATTTCTCAGTGAGAATATATAATGTAATCAGGAATAAAATGCAAATTTTTAGTGAAGGAATGTGACTTTTTTAATAAAAGGAGACAGAAGTTACTAGTATGATGTGCTGGGACTGACAGAAACACCTTTGGTTTACAACAATAATTACAGTGTGATCTGTTTTTCTGTTGTTTTGGCCTTTTGTTTTGTTTCTTTAACCATTCAATATTATAACCAGGTCATATTCAAGGTCATTAGAATCTTTCTAACTGTTCTGGGGAAAAGCACTGCCGTTTGTACATATGGCTGAGGGGGCAAATACTCAGGATGGATCAAAAAGAAATGATGATGAAGNAAGGAAATGATGATGAATATCACCTGTAGAAGCAGAAAACTTGTTCTGTGTATACCCATAAATATTTTAAAGCTTAATTTTAGAAGCATTTATTCTAAATAGATATGTTGATGTATGCTGTGTTCGATCTTTAAGATATGACTGTTAGAATAATTTATACACATGAACTAAGTTTCCCTTGATTTGCCATGTTAACCCAAACAGAGATACCCAGAGTTTTTCTCTTAAAAGCTAATTGCTGTAAGGGGATGCCCTTTTCTTTACACTGACTTCATACATTTTGTCTGAAGGTTTGTAGGTAATGAAGGGATCCTTTTCAACTCACTCTGGGACTGTAAACTATTTCTTGAAATCAGTATGGGACCCACAGAAAACTGTAGTTGGGGGATCTGAAATGGAGCTCATAACGTTTGCTAAGCTTTGTGCACAATATTTCCTGATTTAAAAGGGATATTCCCTGTAAAGCACTGGAGAACACTGTCCCCTTTGGCATGCCATTTTTTAGCTTACTCTTAGTGTAGCCACCCCTTTCTGATTTCGCATTCTTTTTACATGAGACATTTCTATTGAAGTTAATGAAAAATGAGGGTGTTCAAGGAAAGCAGCTCTATTTTCATGTTTAAACATAAAGATGCAAATTAGGACCAGTACTAAAAACCTAACAAAATGGATGGAATTGTAAAGCGGAGTTTGT
Organism: Mystacornis crossleyi; assembly: GCA_013400655.1. NCBI lineage: Eukaryota > Metazoa > Chordata > Aves > Passeriformes > Timaliidae > Mystacornis > Mystacornis crossleyi. Next base: position 48,988 of record VYZQ01052838.1, on the reverse strand, counting down.
ATTGGACATAAATAATTCGTTCTGACATTTTGTATAAACATTACAAATAAATCAGGAGCTTTACCATAAATACTGCTTACTGCTGAATAATCTGGATAAAAGACAGTTGCTGTTATGGAATAGCTTCTTAGTTAGTGCTTTCAGTGTAAGTTTTGAACTGGATTTATGAATTTACTAGAGTGCCCTTTCATGATGCTTGTGTAGAGGTTCCTGTGGACAAACTGGGAGGATGAAAGCATTAAGATTGGGCCCAGCTCCTCAAATAGGAAAATCAAATTTTAGGTTTTGGGTATTCAGGGATCACCTCCTCCAAGCTCAGGAGCAATGCAAAGAAGAAATCAGGTAACAGTGTTGGGAGGCCTGCATGGGTGGACAAGAAGATCCTGGACATACTCAGGCACAAAAAGGAAGCTTACAGAGGTGGAAGAAAGGACAAGGAACCTGTGTATAATAAAGAGACTTCATCTGTGTTTTTTGGGATTGGGTTAGGAAAGCTAAAAGCTCTTGTAGAATCAAATATGGCTAAAGACATCAAGGGCAACAAGAAAAGTTTCTATAGGTATGTTAGTATTAAAGAATGACCAGGGAAAATATGGTGTCTCTCTGGAAGGAAACGGGAGACCTGGTTACCAAGGGTATGGAGAAGGCTGAGGTACTCAATGACTTTTTTGCCTCAGATTTCACTGCTAAATGTGTTCCAGCTACACTGCTAAGTCAAAGAAGGCAAAGGCACTGAGAGAATGAAGAACCACCCTCTGTAGGGGAAGATCAGGTTTGAGACCATCCAAGGAACCCAAAGGTGCACAAGACCATGGGACCTGATCAGACACTTTTGTGTGTCCTGAGCGAACTNTGTGTCCTGAGGGAACTGGCAGATGAATTGGCTAAGCCACTATCCATCATATTTGAGAACTCTTGGCAGTCTGGTGAAGTTCCCACTGACAAGAAAAGTGGAAACACAATCCCCATTTTTGCAAAAGGAAAAAAAGAAGACCTGAGGAACTGTATAACAGTCAGTCTCACCTCTATGCCCAGCAAGATCATAGTGCAGATCCTTTCTCCTGAAAACTATGCTAGGACAAATAGAAAATACAGAACTGATTGCTGACAGCCGACATGGCTTCACTACGGGAAAATTTTGCTAACATGATTGNTCCTCCAAGCTCAGGAGCAATGCAAAGAAGAAATCAGGTAACAGTGTTGGGAGGCCTGCATGGGTGGACAAGAAGATCCTGGACATACTCAGGCACAAAAAGGAAGCTTACAGAGGTGGAAGAAAGGACAAGGAACCTGTGCATAATAAAGAGACTTCATCTGTGTTTTTTGGGATTGGGTTAGGAAAGCTAAAAGCTCTTGTAGAATCAAATATGGCTAAAGACATCAAGGGCAACAAGAAAAGTTTCTATAGGTATGTTAGTATTAAAGAATGACCAGGGAAAATATGGTGTCTCTCTGGAAGGAAACGGGAGACCTGGTTACCAAGGGTATGGAGAAGGCTGAGGTACTCAATGACTTTTTTGCCTCAGATTTCACTGCTAAATGTGTTCCAGCTACACTGCTAAGTCAAAGAAGGCAAAGGCACTGAGAGAATGAAGAACCACCCTCTGTAGGGGAAGATCATGTTTGAGACCATCCAAGGAACCCAAAGGTGCACAAGTCCATGGGGCCTGATGAGATACTTTTGTGTGTCCTGAGGGAACTGGCAGATGAATTGGCTAAGCCACTATCCATCATATTTGAGAACTCTTGGCAGTCTGGTGAAGTTCCCACTGACAAGAAAAGTGGAAACACAANAGTGAAACGTACACCAATGTGCATTTATGCAGAACAGCTCCGCAGGTAATACACCCACACGCCAATTGCTGCTACCGAGTGAGCATAACAATTATCTGATTAGACGTTTTCAGACATTCTTTCTCAAATGCTGACAGCCGACATGGCTTCACTACGGGAAAAGTTTGCTAACATGATTGGCAGAGGGTTGAGACGAGGTGATATTTAAGGTCCCTTCCAACTTAAACCTTTCTACTGCTCTATGATTTTAACTATGAGACTTGTCTCATGTCACAGACAGTAGACATCTTCTTCCTGTAGGGAGTGCCTCTGCTCACCTTGGGTGGATGCATGTTGGCTGGCCAGCTGAGATAACCCCCAGTCTCCAGAGGCAATGCTGATGACACCTCCATGGGCTATCACGGGAATTATGACAGTTCCCTAAATTACAAACCTGAGATGCAGCGTTGTAACTGGAACTGAATTTCCTCCTGAAACTTTTCTGTCATACACATGACCTTAAAAAAGTCTAAGTCAGGGACTATTTCCAACTGGAATTGGAATGGAATTAGTACTTTCTACTGTCATAAAATCAGTGCCTACTGTTCCCTCCATATCTGTGGCATTGAGTCTCTGCCTGGTGCTGGCTGCCACCTGGGGCTCTGCCTGGCTGCTGTGGCTCAGTCAGGATCATTACCTTCATGTGACTCCTTGCGTGGGCTCCCAACTGGCCCAAGAGGCTGAAAGAAAGTCCCTTTCCATGCCGTGTCATGTGCTCAGTTACTGAGCACATGGTTTAGAGGTTTCCAAATCCTTATTTAAACACTGCATCCAAAGGAAATAGAAGATCTTGTGTTTTACTCCAAAATAACCCTGGGAGCCAAGACAGAAGTAAATGAAAAAAAAAAACATAATTAAAAAAAAAAGGATGAACTATTTACAAAACGTAATCTGTAAGAGGACTTTGAGTCTGAGGTATAATTGCGTGAATTTATCTAGGAAAGAAAGCATGTAAGTCTCAAAGGATGTAACTAATGTTAGCATGAGTCTGTAGTTTAAGGCCTACAGAAATTATTCTTCCTGCTACTTCTGTCTGAAATGTAGTGATTTTTATATAAACTGTATTCATGACGAGTAAGATAAGATCTTAAGAAGGGGAAAAGTGAAAGGGAATAAATTGTGATAGTGATGTGAGATGGGGAGGAGGAAAAGCTGGCTCAAATATCAATTTTCTAAAATAATTTTTACTTATTTAATTGAAGAAGAACTTATAGTTTTGGGTCACTAAAAATGGATGTCAAATTTTGGACGTGGATGTTCTCATAACGTAAAGGCGGTCAATCCATTGCTTAAGCACCAGTAGTCCTCTGTGGTGCATATTGCAACAAATGTGCTGTACTGTCTTTGGTTGGTTCAATGCTTTTATCCTCAGTATAAGAGCTTCTGGGTGGACATGGTGTCAGAGCAGCCCTCAGCCTTGCAGTTGTCTCAGCCAGCACCGGGGAGATGCCAACTCTACAGTCAAATAAAAAGTATTGGAGGCTTACCATAGAAAACATCACACTTCCTCCGTAATTTTCTTCGGTGCCATCACTTGCAAAAACGTCCAAAGAGATTCTTGTATTTCTGCAGCCTTTTTTATTACATCAAAGGGGAGTTTTATCTGACTCAGGACTTATGATCTTTCCTGCCTAGGATGAATCCTGACCACACTGAGACCGATGGTACACATGCTCTTGGTAGTCTGTCCTGACCACGTAATGTGTCTCCTGGACCACAGAAAATGAACTAACTGCTTCACTGAATCATGGAGCAAAAGGACTCTTCCTTGCAAATGACTATTTGGGAATCAGGATTATTTCCTGGAGAAGATCAGTTCTACTTAACCACTACCTTACAGCTAAAATCTATTAGCGATAGGTAAATATAGCTAAAATATTAATGGCAAAGTAAATATGTTTTATTTTGTAATCAGACATGAATTACATAATAATCACACAGCAATTACAGTAAAATTATTATAGTTCCATGTTACCTACAACTACTGATTGATATACTCTGGTTAGCACATGACACTGTTATTACAGCATAAACTCAGCTGAGGGTATCTGGGGTCTAAAAATACACTAGGTGATCAGAAAGTAACAGTCATAGACACAACCTCCAAATTGTAGAGCTGGTGTGCTCAAGGATGTACAGGAGAAGTCTAGTCTACATAATTGCACTCCAGTTTAGGAGTAACTTGAAACCACTGCATGATGTAGTCTTAAAATAAGGTTTTACAATGTTAAAAAATGATGATGTTGAAATATGCAGAGATATTTATAGTTATAGTTAATTCATGGCTAGAACACAAAATGTTAGTGCAAGTAGTCATTTTCTTATTTTTACAAAAAATTCCTAAAATCATTATAAGTTCTTTGAGTAATCTATGTAGGTTTGAAAATTCAGGATTGAAAATCTGCCTAAGCACAAAGTGTATATCATTTGTATTTGCCTTTTTTCCATGTCGTGCCATGGTTTCAGAAAAGAAGAACAAAAGCCAAGGAGGATAGCAGCAGATTTCCCAGGGATTTCCAAGGCCTGGAAAAAAACCCCAAATAATAAAGTATGCGTAGAAGGGCCTTATGTGATCTACTGAGTCTCTCAACTCATTGTACCATGATTTTGCCTTCCAGCCTAAAATTTTGTTTGAATCATAGCATATTATTTTATGACACATTCTTTCGTATTTTAAAAGCTGCAAGTGAAGGATCAATTATTATTTATCCTCTTTGTTGAAAAGAAGAGTTTCTAGAATGAGTTTGTTTGGCTCTGGTTTCCAACCACTGAATCATGCATCTTCTTCTAACATATAAAGCATTTAAATTCTGTTACACTAATAAAATAACCTCTTATCCTTTTCTTGGGTAATCAAAATAGACTTAAACTTTAGACATTTTCACCAGAAGATGCTTCTCAAATCTGAGCATTCTCTCCCAGCTTCTGTATTTCCTTGATATATCATTATAGCACCCCTGATTTCCCCACCTGCAGCATCCCTGGACCTTCTCAGGACAGGAATAACCAGTGCCTTGCCCTCAGTTATCCTGCTCATTGTTTCAGGTGCTGAGTCTGGCTGGCCCCTGCCACTGGGACACAAAGTAGGAGGGAAAAAACAGAAGCTGGAAACAGAAGTGGCAGGTCCACTGGTGCTCATGGTTTATTTTGTATTTTAGTGTAACAGGTATTATGTACAACAAAACAATGGTATTTCCTTATTGCTTCTTGGCATTTGTCTGTGATGGAAATCATTTGCACTTTCAGCCATTGTTATTTTTCTTGTATTTTACAGCTACTAAATCCTTCTAAAAGCCAATGCTTCCTCTGATATTCCCTGTCCCCCTTTATACATGGCATTTGTTTTCTCCTGAAAAATGACCTTACATTTGGTTGTGTTGAAACATGCATTCAGATGAAACCCCCTTTCCAAGTGACCCTGACCTATGCCCATCATCTCTTCTCTCTTCATTATTTTTTTTTTTTTTATTTTCTACAAATTCTATCAGCAATGATTTAATATTTTCTTCAAGATTGTTGAATGGGATGAGAGTAGCTCCCTGGAGGCTTCTGCTCAAAAAACCCCTAGCCATTGCAAATGCCTTACTGAGGCAATCCTTAATCTTTTAAAAATGAGTCTCTATTGATTTTCTTGTACAGCTAATTTTTCTGAGAATGTTATGAAGGACTTGCTCTAATGACTTATAAAAGTTGGGTAACTGAATCAAATTAGTAATGTCACAAAACTTTTGAGGTAGATTATAAAAATTAAACCCCCCAACAATGTTGATTGAATCACTTGTTCTTTTGACTCCTTAGTGAGTGTTTTCTCTGCCAGCCTTTCCTGGATTTTATTAGAGACCAATGTCAATCTAAGCTTGTTTGTAACCTTGCAAGTTGGATTTTTTTTATCATTCTAGGATTTATTAGCATTAATAATTCAGAGAGTTCCTCGACCACAATTGTTATTTCTTATAGATGCAACTTATCTGATCTTGCAAAGTCAGAATTGTCAGAACAGGATGTGTGGGAAAGTGTTCTCTCTACTGTGCCAGACCCCCGTGGCTGACTCTGTCTGTTGGTACCTCAGCTTCTCAGCACCTGGGGGAACCACTGCTTGAGTACTTCTGCCTTTTGTCCTTTGTGATCAGTAATCCCACCAACCTTGTCTAATAGCAGGTCCAAGTGGTTAATGGGATTTAATTTCATTTGCTTCTGATGTATGTTAATAGCTCTGCCTGGTTAGCCTTACCCCAAATGACCAGTGGCATCTCTTCTATCCTTAGTAACTATTTGTATTTCCTCATTTCTTTATTTCTGCCCATTGCTATCAGAGTCAGTGTGGGTTTAGTAGTATTTCTACCTCCCTTTCTTCATTTAATGAAGGGAGGCATTTCCCCTCTGAGGAGTCCTTGCACAGATATGGATGATTAGGAGTTGCTGCTCTACTTTCTGCAGAATTTGCTTTCTCCTGACCTGAAATAGAGAGAATATCCACCAGAGTACCGAACTGGCCTCCCTAAGATGGTGTCTTTTGGGTTCATTGGCTGTGGTCAGCTCTGTCCCTGTGGTCCAGTGTAGAGTTTCCTTGAGGCTTTGTAGCAGAACAGGCAGACTGAATGTGGTGTGGAGCTGCTTCTGCTGCTGCTGCTGAAGGAGAGGCAGAAGTGGGATAAGAGCTGGAATGATTCCCTGGAGAACCTGGCTCCTTCCTCCAGCCCCATGTGAAAGGAGAGAAGAGACTTCCAGGTGGTACCAGTTTACCAGCTGTCCTTTTGACAAGCTCCTCATCCCTTTAGCCAAAAAGAAGACCATGCCTGTGTGTTTGGAGACCCTTCCGCTTGGAAATAACACCACTATGGCATGGGCAGCCATTCCACCTGTGGCAGTCCACTCTCCCGATCCGTCAGGGCTGTAGCAGGTATCACCCTGCACTCTCACTGGGATAACTGGCTACCATGGGCTATGGCGGCATGGTCGCATTGGTTTGGATCTCTGTTTGGTGTGAAAACTCATCCAAGAAGGGCAAATGCCAACAGACAAACCCAAACTTACTGTAGTGATACCACACATACTTTCATTGCTTGTCACTATCCTGGAGCTGATATTGACAGACTCTCTCCTACTTGCTTTTGCTTGATTTTTTCTTCAGCTTCAGGAAAGTGTTCTCAAAGAAGCAAGAGTATGTACTGCTGCTGAACACTGTAGCTGTTAGCCTATAGCAAGTAAATGATCATAACCACTTGCATCTACACTGACTGACGTGGTTTTGTTCACATGTAATACGGTTTTATCCCCAAGTCTTATACTTTTTGATAGACAAATCAGTAACATTACAGATTTCACTGTCTAGGAAGAGACTATTTGCCTCAAAGGTAAAAGGGAACAGCTTTTGGTACTGTGCAAACCCTTGTTGTTGCTGATACTTCATGATATATTGCTGTGTATGATGTTGCTTGTGTAGGAAAAGCCAGAAACTGACATTTGAAAGGATACTTGCATGATAATTGGTGGCTGATATACTAGCGGAGGATATCTCAAACAAAAATACTCTTTCTATTAAGTAGTGTGCAATTTAATACATTTGACTTTACGTGCCAGTCTAGTTGACCATTTAATATGTCCCTTGGATATTATAAATGTTTAGAAATATTAGTAGTTTCAAAAAAAAAAAAAAAAAAAAAGCCCTGAAAAGACACTGCAGTTTAGTCTTAGTGACACAGACCTTAGCACAGTCCAATTTTTCCAGTTTCTTAGCAGGACCCTGAGGGCTGGTGGCAAACTTACCCTGGGGACCAGGGGACACAGAGCCCCACCATGTGCATAGATGGGTGCAGTGAATGATAAAAGCCGTGTGGGAAAGGGCAGGCTGTGCCACAGGCTATTGTCCCTCTGTTGCTGCTATAACAGAAAAGGGATCAAATGCAGAAAAATGGCAAACCGTTCGTGTTAGGTGTGGGGCAGTACAGCTCGTAGGCAAGATAGAATGCTAAGAGAAGTTTTTTTTCTTAAGTGCATTTGTAGTTACCATTGAGAACAACTTAGGATTGATGTTTGTAACCGGAAATATTATTCAGGACGTATCAACTACACTGAATTGAGTTCTGAGTTTACTGAAGCCATGAGCACAAAGTAGCATACACAGGCTAGGGATGGCAAAAGCTTGCACAATTACAAGGCCTTAAACCAATAACAGTGCTTCAGTTCTACTTTCTCCTCAGATGCATCAGGGGCCACTAAGGAGATGCTAAATTTATGCGAATTGAGGTAATTCAAAGAAATTTGCTTTAAAATGCCATAACTTAAGGACGACAGTTTTATTGCCAAAGAGAATCATGTGAGAGACTAACATGCACATTTATGCAAAAATCAGCCAGTTGCGTTTACAACAAAGCAGAGTAAACTAAATCCAGACCAAAAGGGATTTGTTAGCAGCTTTAGATTTTGTTTAAATTTCCCCATAGGACATCTGAACCATATGTGGAAATAAAATCCATGCATAAAACTGCATATTCCTGTGCAGTTTATTAGATACTTGACATCTCAATCAACATACTAATGCATTTCCTGAGACAACTCTTAAGCATCTGCAAATCTTTCCTTTTGATTGCTTTTTTCTCCTCCTGTGAAAGAAATCTTCCTCTTCTGACTATTCTTCTCATGAGCTTGTACCCTCCCTGCCTGTCCTTGTCTCAGTGCTGGCCAAGCTCAGTCTTATCTTCCTAGAAATGTAGTGACTCAGAAATTTGTCTTCTGATGTTCTCACACTGGGAGTGTCCAGCTTCTCAGGAGAACCTGCTTTGGCTTTGAACTCTGGGATTTAAAAGACAGGCCCAGTTAAGTATACAAAAAGTATTTTAGAATATTTGAAGAGCTTTTCCATGTCTTTATGCTGAGGTTAGGTTTTTTGTTTTGGTCAGAATTGTGCCATTCGACTTATATTAACAACAACAACAAAAAAAAAAAAGTCTACAATCTGGCTTGAGGTGTCCCTGGGTACATAAATGTTAATAAATTAGGTAGAGCGTCTGTTCTTTGTTCTCTGAAGGGAAGTGGCAAGCTCTGAGCTGTATTTCTGTAGCAGAAGTTGCTTTCCTCCTTCCTCCTGGGCAGAGTGACTACATCTATTCTGTCTTCTGGAAACAGATCCTGGCCTGTGTATCACACAAACTGTGCTTGGGGGTTGGCCAGGAAAGCACTGCTTGGCATGGGTCAAATCCATGCTGGGTTATGTGTTACTCCATCTACTCAGTTAAACAGGAGTATGAGCACAGGCCAATGCTCTGTCTGTCACCCTGCTTTGTTTGCTAGAATAGGCATAGCCCCCAGATCCCATCAGATTCCAGGAAGCTATTCAGAGCATCCCGTCTCAACAGCTTGCTGGAGGAGCTGGATAGAGAAATGTAGTATTTATAGGGGGAATAAAAGCCTAACCCTGTCAGGGACTGTCACTGCTCCTCCAGCTCACCTGCCTTGGGGTTTGCAAAGAAGCATGCAGGGATCTTGTACAGCACGGTAGATGTTTTACTTCCTGTCTTTTGCGGTGGTGATGCATGTGGTCACTGTGCTAACAGGTAGACAAAAAAACCCCTTTTTATTATTCCATCATGTTTTCTTTATATGTCTTACTCTATCTCTGCTCCCGCTCTCTTTCCTTCCATCTGTCTCTTAACATCTCTTACAAAGGCTGGAGCAGCACAGATTTTGAATACTGACAGTTCCCAAGGATGCAGAATATCAGGAATTTGCTCAGATCCATTAGTAAAATACATCCTCTCCCTGCCAAGGTAGCCGCACACTAACAAGAAGATGGCAAAGAGAGCTATTCACAAAAATCTCCTAAATGCAACAAAGTTTTTCATTTGCCCTTACTGGAGCTCAGAAGGACTCCACAAGCTGGGCTAACTCAGCAAAAACACCAATGAGCAGCTGATGAAGACTGCTGTCCCCAGGGAGCTCAGATCCTCAAGTCTAAGCAAATGCTAATCCTACAAGTACAGTGAAGGCAACCAAAACATCACAGTCACAACCAAACACAGAGTCAGACAACTAGGCTAAGGCACCCTAAGTCCATCTTGAAGAAGGACTCTTGAAGGAGTCCTTCAGCTCTCACCTAGCTTTGGCTCTTTTCTCCTTCTGGGGTCACTCTGTCTCCGTGCATCAGGGCCACGTGCTTTGATAATTCTGTCTGCCCCTGGTGCACGGAGACAGAACCTTTGCTCTGCTGCTCCATCATAGACCTAAGACCTTGGACGCTGGAGCTCTAAGTGCTCTGAGCTGAAAGGATCCTTCAAGATACAACAGTTGCTCAGGCTCCCCTGAGCAGCAGCTGAGCTATACCAGAGTAGCAACTTTGGTGCATTGGTCCAGAGGCAGAATGTAATGTGAAGACAGAGCAAAACTGACTCTGTGAGAGGCAGAACGGAGAAGATCCAGCTTCCCACAAAGTATGTGTGTGTGTCAGCAATATTTTTCCACTCTCTTTCCCTAGTCCTTTAGTTTAAATCAGAACATCCAAGGACCTCATAGGATCCTTACTCAGCCTGTCCCCTCCTCCCCATCCCCACTTTGCTAGTTCTGAGCCACTGCATTTGGTTGGACGTTGAAAGCAAAGAAGAGGAGAGAAAAGAGAACATTTGTGCTCCCCAGTGGGTGTCAGGAGGCCATCCCTGCAGCAGGGAGATCACTGGGGATTACACCGAGCTGAAGAGGAAAGAGCCCAGTTACTCGCTTGGTACAGGAAGAAAGAGATGTGAGTGCTGAGTTGCCACAGGACCAGATGGGCCCAGGCGAGGGTAGGTGCTGAAGTCACCACTGAGTGCAGGTGGCATTCCGGCTCATGTTCCAACAGGGCTTGGCTCCGGCTGCAGCACCATCAGCCTGGCTCTGGTGTGAGCCACGGCCGTGGCTGTGCCTGGGGAAACACAGCCAGCGACCTGAAGCACCGACAAACTGGAGCTGACTGAAGCCCAAGCTTTCTAACATAGGCTTTCCCAGGAGTCCCACTGATCTCAAATACCTGTGGGCTCTGGGCCTCGGTGGCCAAAAGGGGCCCTGATGAGAAGAGGGTTTTTCAAGAGCTGGAACAGACTGTGTGCTGGCTGAGCATCCTTCCCGCAGTCTCCTGGTGTCTGAGTAAAAAGCAGCTCCCTAGCAAATAACTTACAAATGCTAGCCCTAATTGAACTCCTGGCAAACACTATGATAAGGTAAGCTGCTGCGGGAGTTGAAATTTTAGAAGAAAACTAACAAGGTTAATTTCAGCTGTTTTTCCAGACAAATAGTGAACATGGATAATAATTCAAACGTTTCACTGAGCTAGACCAGGCTTTGTACCCATGCTGATGGACATGCTGATGGACAACGTCACCTCTTTTTTTGGTTTGGAGGCAATATTAGGAGGCTGTGCTGCTGAAGCAGAAGAACATTCATGTCTGTTGGCACTGCTGTCACAATCCCTGACAGACAGGGATGCTTCATAGAGACAATTAGAAAAGCAGAGATAAGCAAAAATAATTGTTTTGTTGTTCTTCAAACTTCTAGAATGGACTGATTTAAAAAAAAATATTGTTTGACGATACCATAATAATTTTATTGCAATTTTTTTCAGGAAAAACAATCAGTTTATCAAGTTTTTTTCATCATGTTCACAGCTAGCTGAGGAAATAAGGAGCAGAAAATAACAAATCTTACAAACATTTCTGGACTTTCAAGAGGTTAGTTTTTTTTTTCAATACCCATTTGTTATAAAATTTGAAAAAAGAAAAAGATATGCACATACCTATGTGAATGTAAGCACACCTACCTAAGATGAATCTTAGCTATATATATGTTTATATACATTTATAAATCATATATAATAGATGCCTTTAATAAAGAAGGAACAAACGAAATGAAATTATTTAGGAAGCATGCAAGCTGTGACATTTCTCCATTGATGTTAAAAACTTGCCTAGGCCCTTGATCCTTTCACAGTCCCTCTGCACTGCCTAGTCCTGCACAGGCAGAGCAGCAGTGGGGCTTAGTGGTTGGAGACCAGGCTGGAAGCTCAGCTCAGCTCAGCTCAGCTCAGCTCAGCTCAGCTCAGCTCAGCTCAGTCTCTCTTCTGCGGTCTGACATCAGCCCTTCTTCCAGGGGGAGCAGAGTATTCACAGTACCTCCTTTTAGACATTAGATAATTTGGGCACTGGACTGTGTTCTGGGGAATTTCACCTCCCTCTTTATTAGCCAGATATGAATCATGGAATCGTTTAGGTTGGAAAAAACTTCAAAGATCACTGAGTTCAACCACTAACCCAGCACTGCCAAGTCCACCACTAACCCAAGTTCCCAGGTGCCACATCTGCACATCTTTTAAATACCTCCAGGGATAGTGATTCCATCACTGCCCTGGGCAGCCTGTTCCAATGCCTGACAGCCCTTTCCATGAAGAATTTTTTTCCTAATATGCAATCTAAACTTCCCCTGGCACAACCTCAGGCCATTTCCTCTGGTTTCTTTGCATGCTAACTGGGGGAAGAGACTAACTCCCATCTAGCTACAACCTCCTTTCAGATAGTTGTAGAGAACAATGAGGTTGCCTGGAGCCTCCTTTCCTTCAGGCTAAAAAATCCCAGCTCCCTCAGCCAAGGACTTGAGCTCCAGACCCTTCACCAGCTCTGTTGCCCTTCTCTGGACACCCTTCAACACCCCAGTGTCTTTCTTGTAGTGAAGGGCCCAGAACTGGATACAGGATTCAAGGTGTGGCCAGTGCTGAGTACAGGGTTACAGTCAGGGATCTCATCCTGCTGGCCACACTATTGCTGATACAAGCCATATTTTTGATATAAAGGCTAGACCTGAAATTATGAGATTGAAAATTATACTTGCAGGTCATAAAATCCAAAACTTTATATTTTGTGTCGTAAATGCCAGCAGCATACAGCTATTGCAAATATGAAGAAGAAATGTCTATTTATCTAACTTACCATAGTCAAATTTTGAAAGGGCACCACTGCATAAAAGCCCATGGGAGGGAGAAAAGAACTCACAAACCCTGACAAGAAAGGCATGATATGTCTGAGCAAACCAATGGAGATGTTAAAACTCAGAAGCCCCACAGTCATCTCTTAACTCGAACATGCAACTGGCAGCTATCACCAAGCTGTGCTCTCATGTGGTTCTTGGCTGTTGTTTGCCTGTATTTTCTAATTCTAGCATGTCTCCTTGGTGTTACTCCTACAAGAACTGGCAGTGTTGTCACAGGAAATCGTGTCAGTGCACTGCAGACCATTTTTTGCCTTGCGAAGAAGTTAATTTGATGGATCTTGATGTTTAAAATAAAAGTGCAAGCTCCATCCACACAGAGATTTATATTTCGTACTGGGAACACTGAAACCATGTGAAGGAATCTTCTTGCAGCCATGACAGAAAAATCAAGTAGGAGGAAGATGCTTCCTTTCACTGTAAGGTGATAAAGTTCACAAGCAAGTGCAATGGGTACTCACAAGGTTCAGGGGGAACAGTACTAAAATGTTAACTTTCTTCAGTAGTCATAGAAACCAGCATGATAGAAAAAGCAGATTGGCAAACCCAACTTGGTTTTGGGCTCACTCGGACTTTCAGTAGAAAGCTGAAGTGGGGTATAATTAATTATCAGGGCTAAACAAATTTTTGCAGTCTGCTAATGACATGGATCATATGGTTACCCTCTCCCCTTCTCCCATTCCCACGTGATGGATAGAAGTACCTCTTTTTGTACCATCCTACAGCCAAACCATCATGCACCTGGCTCCATTTCTGAAATAAAGCCCACTGAAAAGACTGTAAAAATCCTGAATGAATATGACTCATGTCACTTAGAGGCATTCATAAAATCCCCTTCTCATGGATTGACCTTTGCTATATGTTTTGGGCTATTGGACAGACGCATTTTGTCTATAGCTTTCACTATCTTTATATCAAAGGACTTATTTCACAGCACTGATAAAATTCCCCTTTCACTTCCCATGAAACAAACGCCTAAAACTGAAGCCTGCAAAACAGCAATCCCTTTGCCATTGTTCTTTAAGCATTTGTCTCCTGGAGCTCATCCCACTTCAGGTCTAACTTTGGAGACGAAAAAGAATACCAAGACATCTTGAGAAATAGCCACACTGTTCAGAACAGAAGATTCAAATGCAGCAGTGTAATTAGGTGTCTAAAAAATTGTGACCTATGAGGCAGTCTCCAGCTCTGAGCCTGTAGCTCTGCCCTTTGGACATGTGTCTCTGCCATTCATGAAATGCATAGCATCAAGATGCAATTCTGGGAAGATGTAGCTGCATTAATGTGTGAAGAAAACAGAGAGAAGCTTGTAGGGGTATCCTCCAGGAATTCCACAGCCGAAACGTGTTTTGTTAAGGTGCAATGCTTTAATACATACACCAAGCATTCATGATAACTACGTCATTCAGAGCTCCCAGGTCTTATTTTCTGCAATACGTTTGCTTTGTGAATAGGATTGAACCCAACTGTGCTTCATGGTCTTCAGTGGGGTCAAATAATTGTAAAAAATATACTGCATCAAGATAACCTTCTCCATTTTGTTGTTTCCTTTCCATTTTTCTTCCAGGTAACTCCCTCTTCAAATACAGAGATAGCAAATTAACTACGTGATTAAATGAAAGATCATCCTATTGCAGACAAATAACGCTCTGTGAAACTTTTTCAGTCTGCAAATCACAGCCTTCCCTCTAGCAAGTGTTGTGTGCAATGTACAGCCACTCAATCTGATTATATGTGACTTTGAGCAGTGGGAGGTTTTGTGCTTGTCTTTATGCGTAAAGGTAAATGTCAGCAAAATGAATGGAGCTTTGGGTATTTCTTATGTATTTGATGAAGCCCTTACACTCTCTCTACCAAGTATACTGTAACTGCTTGACTAGATTTATCAACTGCTTTATAAGGAGCAGCAAGGAACCCAGATTAAAGGTTGCTAAGTTACAAACCAGATAAGGCATAGGCATATTTCCAAATTTATATAAGCACCATGCCTAAATTAAAGAGAAGTGTGAAAAGCAGTTTGAGCTCAAGAATGGTTAAACGTGCAAGACAGATTTTTTCCCTCCATTTCTCTGGATGGTTTTACTTCCAGCAATATTTCAAAGGGGTATTACAGCATTCAGAACCTATTACAACATGCCAGCTATGAGAGAAGTAATGCCTAATACCCAGCATGGGGGCTTTTTAATGGTAATACAAATATTATGCAGCATTTCCCTCCCCAAGTCAAGCTGTGCTTGCCTTGAATACAATCCTCCTACAAATACAAACATGTACATCCTGGGTGTACGGGCCCCAGTTACAATGGGGACAAAGTAGAACTGTATTCACAGACAGATAACACAGACATTAATCCGACGATTGAAGAAATGGGATTTTGAACTGTGCAAATTCCAGTTCAAAGGAGGAATCCTTCTCAGTATAGATGTCTTTGTTATCAGCCTGTGTTTAGCTAATAAATGGTTTATTAAAAATGGTATGGCTGTGAGTGGCTTACATATGTATTATTTGGTTTGGAGTGGTCCGAAATGAAGGCTTACTGTGCTAGATCTGCTAGGAGATGCTTGTGTTCACTGCATGGGGAAGCAGCATGCAGAAAGATGAAGTTCTTCTAGAGGCAACACTTTTTCAGCCTGCTTAAGTTCCCAGGCTTTATTTTGATCTCATATTATTAGTAGGCATCCTCACAGATGGCTGTGTTCTGAAAGCCCTGTGTTTTCTAGCGAGGGAAATGCTGCTGAAACGTCGAGCACTCAGACTGGATGGAGGTGAGCCCACTTGGTGTGAGGTACATCATGGCTGGCAGGTGCTCCCAGCTGTGAGCCCAGCTCCCCTGGAAAAATGTGTGCTGCAGAGTCCTACCACAGGAGAAAACAAACTGACTACTTTAAAATATCTTGTGGAGAAATAACCGTATTTTGCAGGCTAGCTTTTGCCTTCAGAAATGCTAACCTGAGAAATTTATCAGAAAATTATCTCTGCATATCTAGATTTTCTAAAGGAAAAAAAAAATAAAAGAAAGAAAGGAAACTTTAATTGAATTCCACCCACATATGGCCTGATGGCTAGGAAAGTCTCCGGCAGGGACTGGATAGCTGGGGTACAGAAACACAATGCCCACAGGCCTTTTTCTCATGCCTTGCTCCTTATGCGGGTGCAGAGTCCAGCAAAACCAGGCTACACCATATTGATTCCTTCAGGGAATTTCCAGGAAAAAGGTCAGCTAGGGCCTTCTGGCTTCATTCTGGTAGTTAAAAACAGAATAAACACCTGACTTACAGACCGTGGACACCACTCAGTCTGGCTTTATCATGCCTTGGAGCTCTGCAACCTAATGTCTTAATAAAGTAGAATGATATTGCTCTGTACATTCTTCTTTTATTTTTTTTAAGGAGTATTTTCACTTACATGAAAGAACAACAAAATGCAACCTGATTCCCATCCTTCTAGTTAATTACCAGCCCTTCTGTTTTCAAGCAGTTTTAAGGTAAGGATAATCATTATGAAAGGCGTTAGGAAGCAGGAAATAGTGCTTTTTTTTAGTTAGGAGACAAAAAAGTGCTCTGAAAGCCTTGCCAGGCCAGATGGCAAAACATATCTTAATGTTGCTCAGTTACAACAAGAAAAAAAAATAGTATGGCCCTAGATCTAACGGAAGTTCAGGGCACTACTTGGCCCATGAACTGTCTGTGCTCCTGTCTGCTAGCCAGACAGAGAATACCAGAGACAAAAGTCCTGTATTTTGGGCACTGATTAAAGTCCAGCCTTGTCAGAGGTACTAAATTTATGTTACCTTTCAGCTGCTGCAACAAAATGCTCATTAGAAACAGTGTGCTTTAGTTTGGAATCCTTTTTGCAGTTGTACATTTTTCCCTCTACTTAGCAATCAGTTTTATCTCTGGAAAGAAGCACTTCCTATTGATTTTTTCTTTGTCTTGGAGCTTTTCTCCCTTCTTAGCTTGGAGCCCTAGACAGAATGACACCTGGTGGTTCCTCTGCTGGTGGTTCCCTTGCCACTGGTAGGACACTCCATCTGTACCAGCTGTTCAATACAAGACACTTGCAGCTCTGAGTAAAGCCAGAGCACATACTTACAGCTGCAGTCAAACTGATATTGTTTGGTAATCACTGCTATGAGGGTTTTTTGTAGACATGTTCTACATTTTCCTACTGCTTCTTGCTCTAGGCAAGATACCACCTTGAGAACATCCAGTAGAAATGAACCCTGCTGCAAGATAAAGTTTTGGACTGAGCATTTGAGTCATTGGCCTTATAGCTAGGTGCTCTGTTTTTCCTTTGTGTATTTGCTGAGCTGACAATTTAATCTCTCCTGGCCTGTCAGATCCTGACTGTAAAATCCTTCAGTCTGTGCTCCTGGAGAGCTCAGTCACCCCAACAACCAGTGCCACTGTTTTGATCATTTCAACACTCTTTTGCACATCTGTGGTGGTGAACAAATGAGAGAGCAGCCTGAAGAATGAGTTTACAGTGCTTTTCTACAGCCATCCTTCAATTTTATTACATTATCTGAGTTTGATTCTCTCATTTTGGGAAGGGAATAATGCGGCATTAACCATTATGCCCATTCTTAACCAAGTCACTGAAAATTCCTTCAAAAATATCAAGAAAATAAATTCTGAAGTTTCTATTTCATAGTGTCACAGAATCAGAAAATCATTTAGTTGGGAAGATGCCTCCAGGGTCAGCGACTCCAAACATCAACCCAGCTCTGTTAAGTCCACCACTAAATCATGCCTCCAGATTTTAAATACCTCTAGGGATGGTGATTCAACCACTTCCCTGAGAAGCCTGTTCCAGTGCTTGATAGCTCTTGTGGTGATGAAATTTTTCCTAATGTTCAATCTAAACCTCCCCTTAAGGCCATTTCCTCTTGTCCTATTGCTTGTCCTATTTGCAATTCTCGCTCATCCCTTCTAAAATAACACAGAAGCTTTTAAACCTCCCAAGGAGCAACATATCAAAGGGTTAAAACAACAGTGGTCTTTAAAGCTCTTTCCTTACATATCCATCAACGATTTCCTTCTCCTTTTCTCCTAGCAAAAAACAAGGCTCTGTGAAAGATGAAATCCCATGGGAAAGCTGCTGCAGGGATTATGACATCAAATTTAATGGGGTAGTCACTGCCACTTCTGAAGCAAGGTCTGCACTACGGGTTTTGTAAATCCTATAAGGGCCAAGGTCATTTGGGGCTGGATTGATTTTGCATAAATGTGCTTGTCTAACTCAAATTTGATGCCCAAGGTTCAGTCTGGTAGGGTCTTTCCTAATTCACAGCCTTCCTGGTGAGTCAGTCATCTTGCAGGTTGCCTTCCTTTTCCACTGACTGGGTAGCAAACCATCTGAGAAGAGATCTGCCATTTTTAGAGAGTTAAGTTTAGGAGAGATGAATCATACCTCACTACCATGGTGCCTTCTTGCTATTAAAAGTCCTCTACAAGTTGAATCCCTGCATCCCTTAACTTACTCCTGTAACTTAAGTGGCTTTTACGAGGTTCCCTGCAGGAATCTCTCCTGGCTGTCAAAACTCAAGTGAGTGAGTCATGTCCAATGTTACCCACATTAGGCTAAATACAAATACATGCTTATGGAACAAGAGCATTACTTCACACCCCAAGCCCCCTATTTGAACATATTCCCATTGAGATTTTATTTATTATTTACAATACCTTCAGAAAATCTCACAGTAGTTTGTAAATTACATTGGAGATTACAGCCTGGGCATTCTAATCCAAACACTGATTTACAGAGAGTTTAGAACTCATTAGGGAAAAAAAAAAGCTAAATGGAACATGAGAACAAGATCCACAACTACAGAAAAGGAGCAGGAATTAATGTGAATCTTTCCAGCGTTATCTGTGATAAAGCTGCAGAGATGTAGCGCAGTTCTATTTCACTTTTATGGGATTTTATTCACCAGCAGTGGAAGTAATATCAGTGTTTTCTGAGACACATGGGAAATTCCAAAAGACTTTATTTTTGAAGGAACCCAAAGCAGCAAATTCAAACCAGTATAAGCTGTGGCAAAAAAAAGATATACACTGTCTGAGACCCATGGAGCTACAGATTTTTTTAGACTAGTTGTAAATGAGGAACAGAAATTTGCACTGTATATTTCTATTCTAATTTTACACTTAAGGTACATTGTCATACTCATACTAGATTTATGATGTTTCTGTTGAAAACAAAGAAGACACATGCAGAGGGACAGACACCCTCCACACCCAGAAATGCTCCCCACAGCCATGGTGCGGGAGCTGCAGCCTACCAGCAGTTCCCGGGGGGGCTTTAATGGGGATGTGCTGAGATTGATGCTGTATCTGTGGCACGTATCCGTTTGTGGAGAATCCATACATAATCAGGCCAGCAGGGACATCAGAAAGCCAAAACCACCACGCAGCATCTCCATAACAATATCTAAGCCTGTGATGGTTGCTAATATAATTCTGTAGATGGAGAATCACAAGGGTTCAAGACCAGTGGGGAATCTGGGATGACTGGAAGTTAAAAATAAATTAATCTATCAAACATGAGAGATTTAAACCAAGTTTATGTGAGGAATACAAAACTGAAAAGAGTCTGTTCAGCAACAGAGACATTTAGTCAAAGGTTGAAATTCATCCTAGAAATAAAAAAACCCTGGTAATACTCACTAGCCTGGCCGGCAACAATGATGTTGATGAAGCAAACAGATAAGACAGTGAAAAAATCCAGGCTCTCTAGTGCTCAGTTGCCTCTTGTTGTCCTGATTCAGACCCTTCCCATCTCCTTGTCTCTATTTAATTAAAGCACGTAAATGGCAGTGCCTGTCAGCTAGCAGCTTTGCATTCGGCAACCATGTCTCTCAGACTAGCTGCCGAGTCAATCTGAC
>VYZQ01052838.1:4008-29100 GCA_013400655.1 Mystacornis crossleyi | reverse complement strand
AGCAGTGGAAGTAATATCAGTGTTTTCTGAGACACATGGGAAATTCCAAAAGACTTTATTTTTGAAGGAACCCAAAGCAGCAAATTCAAACCAGTATAAGCTGTGGCAAAAAAAAGATATACACTGTCTGAGACCCATGGAGCTACAGATTTTTTTAGACTAGTTGTAAATGAGGAACAGAAATTTGCACTGTATATTTCTATTCTAATTTTACACTTAAGGTACATTGTCATACTCATACTAGATTTATGATGTTTCTGTTGAAAACAAAGAAGACACATGCAGAGGGACAGACACCCTCCACACCCAGAAATGCTCCCCACAGCCATGGTGCGGGAGCTGCAGCCTACCAGCAGTTCCCGGGGGGGCTTTAATGGGGATGTGCTGAGATTGATGCTGTATCTGTGGCACGTATCCGTTTGTGGAGAATCCATACATAATCAGGCCAGCAGGGACATCAGAAAGCCAAAACCACCACGCAGCATCTCCATAACAATATCTAAGCCTGTGATGGTTGCTAATATAATTCTGTAGATGGAGAATCACAAGGGTTCAAGACCAGTGGGGAATCTGGGATGACTGGAAGTTAAAAATAAATTAATCTATCAAACATGAGAGATTTAAACCAAGTTTATGTGAGGAATACAAAACTGAAAAGAGTCTGTTCAGCAACAGAGACATTTAGTCAAAGGTTGAAATTCATCCTAGAAATAAAAAAACCCTGGTAATACTCACTAGCCTGGCCGGCAACAATGATGTTGATGAAGCAAACAGATAAGACAGTGAAAAAATCCAGGCTCTCTAGTGCTCAGTTGCCTCTTGTTGTCCTGATTCAGACCCTTCCCATCTCCTTGTCTCTATTTAATTAAAGCACGTAAATGGCAGTGCCTGTCAGCTAGCAGCTTTGCATTCGGCAACCATGTCTCTCAGACTAGCTGCCGAGTCAATCTGACAGATGAGGAGAGTCCTTTGTCTTTTGCAGTCATTTAGCTGCAGCCTCCATAGATCTGTGGTAAGATGCAGAAGTGATAGGATCCGTTCCTTTGCCAGGGCTTTGGGGGAGCAGCCTGTAACTGAGCACTCGCTTCTCCATGTGTGTCCATCCTCTGAGTAAACCCTTTACTATTCCTTGCAGTTTAAAATCAACGTCGGCTTTTCTTTTTCTTTTAACTGCTTGTAACATTATCCCTGGTAAAGGAAACTTTTAAGTAGTGCTTTCCCCCCTCTGTTTTGTTTGTTTGGTTTTTTTGTCAAATACAATTCGCAAACAATGTAGATTGCTGTACTCCAGGGAGGGGTAGTTATGGGAGAAGAGTAGGGGATTTGAGCATTGTTTTAAGAGGGAAAAGGAGGTCGTAAGCAGTATCGTAGAAAAACAAATAACCACAAATCTTTAGTTACTATTGGCAAAAAAGACTAGGAAACCAGCTCTAAACTGAGGAAGTACCATTCATGGGTTCATTGAATAAATAAATAATTTTTTTTTCTGAATGTATTCAGTAACACTGGCCAGCTGCTGATGTCCAAGTAAAAGTGATACAGATAGAAACAAGCTCTGATCATTTTAGTTTTCATGTAGAGCTGTCATGCATCAAAGAAGTTCATATTTACCAGTGAAGTCTCCTGACACCAGAGTCGGCAAATGAGCATTACATAGCAGATGGGTAAAATGGGACTTAAAAAGGCTGAACAGAAGTGGCTTCCCTGGAAATACAACTCAGCAACCTCCTGCTCAGATAAGTACCCTCAGCCTCTTTCTTCATTTTCCCTTTAGCAGCCACAACACATCTGTGACAGTCACTTGTTTGAACATTATCCTGGGGAACTGCAGCAGAACTGGAGCATCAGACATGGGATCTGTCACCATTGTCCCCATGCTATGGTGTGGGAGCAGGATGTCAAGCCTTCTGTCTCTGGGAATCGATGCCTGTGAGATGTGCATTGGAAGCAAACGTAGCCAGAATTATCCTGCAAGAAATGCTGGGAATCCCACTGAACTCTGTGTCACACCGAACACACCACTACCTCATGCCTTAGCTGTTAGGATATTTTTACTCCAACTGAATGCAACCAGCTATAAACATTTAGAGTTAAATTCTAAGATAACCTCTTCAGACAACTCCACTCTGGCAGTCACCAAGACAGTGGAGGCAGTAACTGGTAGAGGGCATCTTTCACCACCGAATGAGCTCAGGATATTGCAGGATTTTAAAAGGAAGCCAATTCTTTGTTCTCACAGCAACCCTTTGAAAAATGACAGTAAGAGTCAAGCCTCTTTCACAGAGAAACCCTCTAGTGCACTTGAAATTGAAATTTTGAAATGAACATCAGCGAAAACCATTTACCTGAAAAATGCTGTTTTACTTGATCTGCACTAGAAATATGGAGAGACCAATTTCACTGGCAGTAAGGCATGTTCTTTCCTCTGGCTTTAACACCAAACTTCTCAATCTTAGAAATAATTTCAGACCTTTGACTCCGTGTTAGAGAAAATATTTAGTTTTGTGCACAAACCTGACAGAGGGCCAAAATTTTTCTCTTATAAAATGCAGAAATTTCTGGAGTTACTCCAAGGATGCATTTAGTCCCTTCTGTTCAAAATTTAAGACACGATGTTTTTCTAACAGTGCAGGTAATTGCTACAGCTGGAGAAAGGCTGTATCTCGTCATCGGCAACCTCAGCCCCTCCTGCTATTCTCTCTTCCCTCAGCAGAAACGCAGTGAATTCATCAGAGCATGCCAAGGGATGGATCCAGTGCTACATCCTCTCCCAGTGGTAGCTGACTGGGGACATCTCTGCAGCCTGCAGCACATTCCACGCTGGTTTCCCTGCAGCAAAGAAGGGTCAAGACCTCACACGTATAGGTTGTTTGGGGAAACTGCCTATATCAAGGTGCCTGCAGATATTCCCTCTCTTTCACTATCCCTGAGTAGCAAAGACAAACCCTCCTGCAGTGGGGTCAGTTTGAGGGCTTTTTCTTCCATTTATCTGACTCTGAGATCCCAATGTGGCTCCTGTCTCCCCATCACAGGTCGCTGATTTGGCCACAGGATGAAAAGTAACTAAAGGCGAAGAGACACCTTCCAAATATATCAAGGTACAAGCCTCTGCCCTGGAGAACTTTGGCAGAAAGAGACAGAAAAAAGGCACTAAGGACATTATATTAGCTTGGTTTTACAGCTGGCGACCTGAAGCTCAGAGCTGAGATCTCCACAGTGATAATTTATCTAAGACCATGAGCTCACTCAGATCCATGGTGGGGTATGAGGCAGACCCTTCCACTAAGCCCAGCTGCAGCCTCTCCATCACATGGAGGGGTACAACCCAAACCCCTCTGTCAAGTCCTGCTGTACCTACACCTGTGTAGCTCTAAAGCCTTCTCAAATGGGAGAAAAATCATAATTTGTGCATGGAGATGGGACGTTTCTCAGCTTTCAGGCTTCCCAGCTGTAATAATTCCTTGAGAAACAACTGTGAAAAGGGCAGGATCACGAGGTGAATTGTAGGGCACTGTGCTAAGAACAAATTGGCTGGCTTTCTCTTATGCCATTTTGCTTCTGTACAGATACATGTGCTCACTCATAAATCCAAATGTCAACAGATTATATTTCTTTCCAAACAGGATCATCTATGAATATATGTAACTCTATCTTGAATTAGAAAAACACATCAGTTTTTCTTCTCCCTGTAGGTACACACATACATATGCATAAGTCTGTGCAGACATGCAGCTGTGGTGCAGTACACTACAAACAAAATGTGGAAGAGTAATTACTAAGTCTAAAACAGAGCGGACTCAAGAGATGCATACCAGCAACTCCTCAAATTGCAACACCTCCACAGCTGTATATATCCATCCCATAAATTTTCAGACTTACTGTTGCAAATCATTTCAATTTGCAGCCTTTCCCTTAAACTGATTTTAGATTAATCTTATTTCTTCTTATTAGATATGTGTTTCATGCAGAGTGTAAACCAATAATCCGCTTGTAAAGCTTACTGGCATTGGGCTTATCAAAGTGGCAGGCAGTTAATGGCAGTAACAGAGAGAGCCTGCTTGCTGGGTGGCAGCACCTCGGTGTTTTTCCTACCTTCCTACTGTGGGGCTGAGATCCATGAATTTCAAAGCTGCTTTTGTCTTCATAGTCATTATGAAGGTATCTGTCAGCCAGCAGCAATTAATGACAACTGTAACTTTTAAAGAAGAGAAATGCCTGCTCCACCTGGAATTCCTGGAAAGAGAAAAGCCTGTGGACTCATCTTCTGCAGCATGGCAACCTCCATTGCCACAACCAATACAAAAACTGACCTTTTATAATTTTCATTTCTACCTATTATCCTTATTTTCTCACTAGTATGTGTTGGAATACATGGATTTTGGTGTTTGAAGGATTTTTCCAGTTGTTTCACCTCCTAATGGCTGGCAGGGCAGCAGTGGCCCCTAATTGCATGCTGAGAAACATTAGTATTCAGTCTGCTTTGCCCCAGGTCCAAAAAGTCCTTGTCTTCCCCAGAACCACTGGGACTATGCAAATAACAGGAGGCATTTTGACCATCCAAAAGATGAAGTCTGGCCTTGCCTTATTCATTTACCTTACATAAAAAAACCCAAAACAAACAAACCCTCAAATGAACAGTTTATTATCAAGCTGCCTAAAATTCTTCAGCATTTTTAAGTGAAATGCAAGAGGAAAGATTTCCCAATAACACCATGGTTCAATTTTTCGAACAGAAAGTCCAAGCTAGAAAATTGTCCTGTGTCTGTTTCTCAGTCATGTGTGGGTATTTTTCCTGGAAAGTTACAGTGTTCAGCTATAAACTTTGGTATTTAACCTGCGAAAACATAGTATAGATCAGTCATTTCACACTGGTCTTCCAATGCTATCTGATATTTTCAAGCACATGTTTTTAAATCCATGCAAAGACCTTGCAAGTAATTTTGCAAGTGTCCTTCTTTCTGGAGGACTCTGGAATGGACCTGCAAAACAAAGTCCCGATTTTGTATTGATGATTCTGAGAATGAAGATGCAAAATATGATGTTTGGCTGAAGGGATATGAGGAAATCAGAGACACAGTACAAATAACATCAAATACAGAATATGTGACCTATTCAGATGAAAATTTTTTCCTTTTTGACAGTTACAGTTTGCTGAATGAATAAGAAGCAGACTTTTTCCTGCTCTGAACTTTCTTAATGGCCATTTTAATGACTGTCTACTCAAGTTTAAAGACAGCTATTTAATTACTAAATGCCAATATTTATGGAAGCCCAGCATATATAAGTGATAATGACACAATGCAATATTTATGGCGAGCAGATTTTTGGCAACTACCAACACTGAGTAATCCTAGTACTCTCTGTATTGCCACTGATTTCAGAGGACAATGAGCAAGATTTCCTTTAAATTTAAATCCAGAGGCTGTTCACCCTTTACCCTCTCGGTGACTTTGGACTCAGCATGTAGTAGCAGCAAGACAGAACTATGATTTCTTATCCCTGAAAACCATTGTTGAATTGATGGAGTGAGGGATATTTTTAAGGTGCTGTGACTAGTTTGCAGGTGGTGGGGAACCTGATGAGGTGAACAGCAGGGAGAGAGTGCTCAGTGCTCTGGCTTTTGCACAATAGCTCAGTGATTGGAACATTTGGAGAGAGAGGGGAAGAGGTGGTCAGAGTATCAAATTCCCTTTGCCTCTTAAAATCTTGCTTTTCTTCTAGTAAATTCCAAAGACCCCTAGAAAACTGGTCAAAAGCAGACGCACTTCTTGATTTTAGGTCTTGTGAGATGCAAATGTCCTTGTTGAGTGCAAAATTGTTCTCCAAGACTTAGATGACTCAAATGCACCTACGCTTTGGTTTTGCTGGACTTTAACCAGTGGGCATCAAATTCAAAGCCTGCGAGGATGGTGCAGGACAGACATCATGGAGAGAGGGACTGCACTGGCTTTGTTTCCATGTAGTAAGGGAAAAATTGCAAATCTGAACGTTAAGGAAGCTGTTTCTGTCTACTGCTGATTCCTGTACTTCCGTGTTTATGTTGCAATTATATTTACCTCATAACTGCATCCAGAGGAGAACCTCGGGTTTATATTTTATTCAAGAAGAAATTCTCTACTGTTGCAATATTTTATAGTACTAGAAATGGTAGTAGAAATTATGCCAATAGCTCACACCATTTCCTGCAGAGCCTGTTTCCCTAAGACATGTTGTAGAACAATATTCATACAAAGTAATGAAAGGTGTAAATTAAATGGAATAAAATTAAATTAAATTGAGGAAATATTCATTCTGCCTGGGAATGACCATGCAGATAACTAATGCTGTTTAAATAATGTATCCTAAATATTTTCCTTTAGGTAACTTGATTACCGTTCCTGACCAGCCCCATGTAATAATCAGATGTTCTCTGCTGGACTATTAACCAGGCTTTTGCCTTTAGGAGTCTGCTCTGAAGATCCGAAAAAAAGATTTCCCTGAATTCACCAGGCTTTGCATTAGAGATCCGGCTTGCAGGGCTGGCTGCATGGAGAGCGAGTAGCAGGGGCGTGGCCTGCCTGGCTGTAACATCAACGTGTAACATAACACAGAACATCCACATGATGTCACTGCAAAGGCTCATCTGCTCCTGCTTCCTCTCTCCCTGCACATTACTGAGGGAAAGGATATAAGAACAAAGAAGCGTGTGTTTGCTCCTGGGTCCGTGGAGGCAGGACGGTACAAAAGTAGAGGAGGGGGAACATCTCTGTATATCCCCAAAGCAACAGGGGAATCCCTGGACTATGGGTCATAATTAGATGTTCCTGGTTAGTAGCCACAATGAACCACTCTTCTATGATATTTTTTTTCTCCTCCCTAAACTTTTAATATACTAATTCACCGCCATGTGAAAAGGCCTTTTTAAAAAATCCATTATGCTTTAGCTGCAGGTATCTCTTGTGTTCCTTGTTCTGTTCTGGCTTTCTGTCCCTAGGAACAGCAGTAGCTTCAGTACCTGAAATAACTGAATAATAGTAGCATAAGTGAAGATTTTTTTACTGTCTTTTACTTGTGGAGGGTGAGAGTAAGCAAGTTGATGGAATGTCAAGATTAGTTGCCTAAAGAAAAGAAAGAAAGAAAAATGGCAAAATTTTTTGAGTAGAGGGACACAGTGAGCCAAGCAGAGTCATTTCCAAATGTGTGAAACAGAAATGTGCAGCATAAATGACAACATGAGCTACTATGATTATAATCTGTACATTATTTTGAGGGTTTTGATTACAGTATAAAAGCCAAACACATGGGGTTTCTACTTAAATGGGTTAAATTACTACTCATATTTACATATATGTACATAAAACAGTTGTTCTTATTGAATGTACTCACACATAATTGTAAAATAGCAGTTATCAACCTCTTTTGATCCCACCCGTCTCTTCTGGTTGTCACTGGCATAACTTCTGGTGCTTGATTTTCCCATGCTGCAAGTTTGCTCTTCTGCTCAATTTTTCTTTTTTTTCAGTGAGACAGAAAATTCACGTGACTGAAGCTCATTTTCCTGAGTGAGGTATGGTAATAGCAAATAAAAACTGTCTTCTTTTGAAGAAAATATACATATACTTATGGCTCACATCTGAAAGCTTCATTAGCAGTGATCCATGAAACTAGATCTTTGACATGAAGGTGTGAAGTGGATCCTGAACTGGAATAAAAGGAAAGGGTCATATTTGCAAATATACATTAAACATTTGCCACTGATTGCAGTAGTCTTTGCTGAATGGCAGTACATGTAGATTTTGTTTTGCTGTGAAAGGCTGCTCTTGCCACCACCTGATAGGGAGAACAAGTCAACAGTTAAAAGAAAAGACCCATTAAGCAACAGTTATAGAGAGATACAAATGCCTCTTCCTCACTGACTTTGAATAAAGCATGCTGAGCAAACGATTGATATTTTAAAAAATTATTTACAGACTGAATAGTAACAACCTTGGATTCACAATTTTATCTCTATGATTATCTCTCCACTTCTCCCCTCAGCCAAAAGTCCTAGGCTCTTAGTCATGATCTATTTTGGTTTCTAATCTCCGTATTTCAAGGAATTCAGAAGAGTTAATGTGCATAGTTCACATCTTAATTTACTGA
Source organism: Mystacornis crossleyi (assembly GCA_013400655.1). NCBI lineage: Eukaryota > Metazoa > Chordata > Aves > Passeriformes > Timaliidae > Mystacornis > Mystacornis crossleyi. Next base: position 20,979 of record VYZQ01052838.1, on the reverse strand, counting down.
GCAGGTTCAAGTCTCTTCACTACCCCTGAACATGTATACCACTTTCTGAGCTTTGGTAGTTTACTCAAAAGCTTTCCTTATTTCCTTTTAATTGTTTTTTTAATTGGGGTTATGGAAGTGTTGAGGTGTTACTGAGTACACAGATCATCATTACGGCAAAAAACAGACAGGAGAAAGTCATAGTCTAGACAGACTAGTCAGACAACCTGGGTCTCCTTATTCCCACCCACTGCCATTTCTATTTTAGCCTCATCTTAGAAATCTATTCTTACCTAGCTACTGTTTCTGAGCATTGCAAAAGCAAAGGCACTGAAAGTCTTGGCACTGCCTGTGCCCTGCCTGTACGAGGAAGGCGCAAAGTCAGCAAGAGAGCAGTAGAAGTATGACTGGCAGGCTTCATTAATGGGTTACTGGCACCATATGAAGACTACATTAGTTAATTACTGCTGACATGACAAGATACTCCCTCAACAGGGATCATGGATCGAAAGAAAAGAAGCATTATCGGCCTGAAATCTAAACTGCCCAGCCACATACCCTGGTATTGCCTGCTGTCAGCTTCCTTCGAGGTTTTCTGAAGTTAGCTAACATTTATCACTTATAATAAGTCTTTAAATAAAGTCTGTGCATGAAATGAACTAAAAGGATATGCCAAGTCATTGTACCTTCCTCAGCTGTGGATGTGGCCATTTGGCAGCCTCTGTTCTGTATCAGAAATGCCATGTCTAACACAAGGATATAGGCGCTACCATCCCAGCCCCCTTCCTAGGGATTTGTATTCAAAGGGAGCCCTTGTGAGTTAAATGATGAAATGAAGATGGATCAAATAGGCAAACTACAGTCAACATATTCAGGAATAAAACCAGTGCAAAAGCACCTGTCTCCCTACCTTTGTATCCATGTCCCTTTGTCACAAAGGGGCACATATTTTAAGGAAACTTTAAACTTTCATGGATTTAGTCCTTCAAGAAGATAACTCCATACCCCAAAGGATGGGAGGGCGATCGTTTGAAGTACCTATTAAACTCTTTTCATTATTCATTGGATGTCTAGAGAAACACTTTGACTGGTGTAATTCTATATACCCAGCAGGCTGGTGCCAGAGTTTCCATTAAATGGGTGCAAGGACTACCTGAGCTGCCTGCACAGGGACAGTCACAGCCCTGTATTAACCCTTACTGATCTATGCACAAGTGAGAAAAGAAAAAAACAATGCATGGAGCAACCCTAGCCTGTCAGTCTCTTTGCTCAGGATAGCCTAAAACTTTCATTTACTCTAACTGGAGCTGAAGACACTCAGGAAATAAAGCCAAAGTTGCTAATTTGAGGACAGAATTTCTGCTGCTATTTAAATACTAGACAGGGTACTCTCCCTGAGTTGCCTGTTCTGGACTTGGCGGAGGAAGGTGTGATTCTGCTGTGGTAATAAAAAGAGTCTGGAATTACACAGACAGTAATGACGAAAGGCTCACTTTTGCAATGTATTTAACTCTCTGTCAGTTGAAGTAGTTTCCTTATCAGCTTCACTGTTGTCTCTGGCCAGGTGCTCTGGCCCTGGCCTGCTTCATCACTCCCACTCATACCCACTGCCTCAGGAAGCCTTTCAAGTTTCCATCAGCACTTACCACCTTCTCCTCATCCTCAGTTAAAACAAAAATCAGGACTGAGGCAACATGATGATTTACACAGTCACTGATTAACTAATTCACCCCAGATAGGCTCTGAACTTGCCCCACTGTGAACCCATGGGAGCTCATTGCACATGCACATACAATGAAGAAATGGAACGACTATTTGAAATTCAGAGGCAGCATTCACATTCTCTAAGGCTATCTCTGTTCCAGAGAAGCATGGGTTCTGTTTAAAAAACAGTTTTGTATGTATTCAGGGTCACTCTCATCAAGCCTGGTAATCTCCTAAAGTAATTTTTATTTACCTATTCTTGTCCTTTTGCAACACTGTCGTCACAGCTGCTTTTTGGTTTATGAAACTGCAAGGAAAAGGTACTTGTGTATATAAAAAATAAACCTTTCAATTGAGTTTTGCCTTTAAAGCAGAGACCTTTCCTCATTTTACTGTAAGTAATATCAGGGCACTGCTGCTGTATCCTTGCCTTCATTTCTTTTGGCCTTTTTTATATCTGTTCTCTTATTCTATTCACTTTCTTACAGAAAAATACCTGTTTTAAAGGCACAAACAGTATATGTGGGTGTGTATCTTGCACGGAGCCAGCCAATACCCAGGTACTATGCATTCTGCTTAAACCTTGAAATCCCGGCAGCCCAAATCTTTTTCTTTCAAAAGAGTGGGGTGAAGTCTCTTGGACTGCCATGGAAACAGGCTGGGAAATGTCGTCAAAAGGAATAAAAATTCAGTTGTACAAATAATCTGCAGTTAATGTGAATATTGCTCATTGCCAAGGTATAAATGTCATACTTCATATGAAACAAGTTTCCAGCAGATGTTCCTGTAATCCTATTTACTGGTCCTATGCTATTTCCCCCGGTTCCATGACATGACATTTCAGGGTTGTTCATATGTTGAAAAAAACTTCAATGAACGGAATTTAAGAAATAATTCATCACAGGCAGAGGAATGGAATAGATGACCTAAACAGTTTGCCATTTCTACTGTTTGTAGTTATACTTAATATGCTCATAACTAGAAGACAAAAGAACAATTATTCTAGTGTAAGCATATCCATGTTATTTTTTTAAAAAGTGAAAATAATTTGGTAAAAAGTCATGCCCCACAATTAAGTACTTGTACAAGAACTGTGCGTCAGCCAGGCTTGGCAAATGGTTCTGTGTGTGGGAAGTTGTGCTGGACTGTGCCCTGGCTTCAGTATGCTACATTTCTCAGGGCATTTACTGTATAATTTTCTGAAATAATTAACTAAACACTATTTTTTTCTTCCTTGCTTACTGAACACAAATTAAATTTGCAAGAAGTACAGCTTCTCATATTCACAGAGTTATACCTTCTCTCCTTTCTCTCTTCCAACCTGGAGATAGTTTGATTGTAAATTTTGAAAATCTCTTCCTGGGAAATCATCCTTACAATAAAGACAGGGGAGAGAAAAAAGTAAGGAAATTATTTGTCTTTACTAAAAGAAAGCAATATGCAAGATACAACATTTTAACCCTAGATGTGGTAGAAGCCCTCATGAGTAAGTGTTTTGAAAGGAACTTCATTATTTTGGGAGTNGAGAAGAGAAGAGAAGAGAAGGTTCTGGGAAGACTTCATACCACCTTCCTGTACCTTAAAGGAACACACAAAAAAAGCTGAAGAAGGACTAGTTACAAGGGCTGTCATGATAGGACAACAGGGAATGGTTTCAAACTGGAAGAGGCCAGGTTTAGACTAGGTCTGAGGAAGAAATTCTTTATTGAGAGGGTGGTGAGGCACTGAACATGTTGCCCAGAGAAGTTGTGGGTGTCCATCCCCTATCCCTGGAAGTGTTCAAGGCCAGGTTGGCTGGGACTTTGAGGAACCTGGCCTAGCAGAAAGCATCCCTGCCTATGAAGGGGGGATTGGAACGAGGTTATCTTTCATTTCCTTTCCAACTCAAACCATTCTATGATTCTTTGCTTTTTAGTACTCACTTAACTTCCCAGCGGGAAGTACCTGTTTCTGTTTCCGGTATTCACCAGAAATGAGTAAATTGTTCTGGAGAAAGAACAATCCGTTCAAGCAGCAGTAACAGATTGGTCAACACTGGGTGCCCCAGCTGAAGGATGCAGATGAAACAAATATTCCCCTAGGCTATAGTGCTGTCATGCAATGTTGCTGTCATGCCACCACTTGTTGACTTCGTGCTTGTACCTGGCAGCATCAGGCACCTTGAGCATGGCTTCTGTGTGAGCAGAAAGTGTGCAGAAGCCAATTCTGGCATCACTGGCACAGTTCCTTGCCCATTTTTAATAGGTGTGTTAGTATTCTGACACCATTCTCCACCAATCTATTGGCCTGTAGACAAATGTGATCCGCCTGTTACCTAAGATGATACCTTATCAGAAATTACATAAATTTATTCCAGACATGACTCCACCAGTAAAAACGGATTTGCTAAGCATTGTCATACATTTACTTGGTAACATCTTCTAGAAAGTCTGTTTCAGGGAAGTGGAAATGGCAGTCAGGGGATTCTGTGCCTTTCTTCGTGGACAGCATGAGCTTGTTTCCTCCTCCCAGTCCCAAGGACAAGCTACCCCTGCCACCAATGCTGCAGTTTTCCATTTATTTCAGTTCAGTATGTCATGTGCAATGTAACTCAGTTTCCTTTAGTCATTTCTCAGCAGAACCAGCAGAAAAGTTTTTTTTCATAGGTTTCTTCATTCTGTAAATAACTGTAACAAATCCTTTACAACATTCTTTTATATAACACTTCCCATTAAAATACAATATTTTTATTAAAGAACTTAATGTCTGAAAATGTATTTTAATCACCTTTCAATAAAGTAGTTTTGTAATCAAAATGTTTTTTACGTTTGTTAAATGTCAGGATTAGATTTAGTCTAAAAGTTAAGGTCATAATTTTGAAACAGTCTTCCGAGAAGTAAATCAAAGCTGGATGTTAGATGGAAGCTAGTGGAAACTGTAAAGTACAAGTGGAAGTATAAGAGTTTCTGTCAGAGGATATTGCGTTCTCTGTTACAGTGGAGCAAACAAATATGCATTTAAGGATTTTAAAATGTAGATTATTGAGTCTATAATTGCTGTCTTTGATGTAGGTAGAGTAGGTATCTGGTTAGGATATATTCGAAGAAGATAATGGTATATGCAGAGGACAGACTTCAGTGTCACACTACATGGCACTTTTTCTTCACAAACTTTCTTACATCTTCTTACGTTATTGAATTTCAGCCAGGTATTGCAATGCATATATCAGATAGAGGGAATGCTGCTGTCATTTTGGCAATAAATGAATCAAACTTACCAATACTTCAAGCAGACTTTACTGAGACAGATACAATTAAGCAGACTAAAGGGTTTATAAATCTTCTTTTTTGGATATCATAGGCTAACTTAAAAAAAAAACAACAACCAAACAACAACATATCATTACTTTCCACAGATAGATGAAGTTCTGATCCCTCTGAAATGCAAGAAAAAAGATGCAAAATATAAGTCAGCCTCAGTGCAGGTTGGGGAAACACTTCGTGGCTAAGTTGGCTTCTCATGCCTCCACCAGCACTGCTACCATTCCCCTGGAAAGCAATCTGAATCCAGGTTGGGACATGAACCCAGACACACCAAGCCAAGCTCCAAGTGTCCCAGGATCTGAACCACTCATGCATTTTCTGAGTCCTTCTCTGCTGTACTTGCCTTTCATGCTTCTCAATCTGAAAGCAGTGGAAATTCTAGGAGGAGGTGTCTAAGAGCAGATTTAGGTCCCTCGGCTATTTGTTTTTTGAGTTAAAAAGACTAAAGTGGTTTCAGTAGTATAATATACACATCGCTTGTCAAGTTTAGATCAAAGCAGCTTTAGTTATATGAGAATAGAAGATGTCTGCACTTGGCAAACTCCTATTTTTCCTCCAGGTATGCTATACAGTCATCAAAGAGCAACTTCACAAGACATTCTTTCAGCTGTCACCCACTCCTAAGTATATTGCAGCTGCTTTCCTTTCTTCCTCAAAAAGATAGAATGGGGCTTTTTTCAGCCCCAGCCATCCTCCCCTCTGTGCGGAGACGGGGGCTGTGTTGTGCCATACGACTCCCTCAGCCTGGGGACAGGTGTTCATTCTCTCCTGGCCCCAGTGGTGTGAGGAACAAACTCACAAGCAGAAGACATTAAGAGAAGCAGGTGTCTCTCGCTTCTTTTTCTTTCTCTCTCTCTTTTTTTTTTTTTTTTTGTCACTTCCCAGCATTTTGTGAGCACTAAACATGCTTAAATATTTGCAGGGGTAACTAAATTTTTTGTTCTTGTTGTTCTTTGACTAAAAATTTTGCCAAGATACAGATCAAACCAACAGCGATCACTGTCTGTGAGAACTTCTCTTGCATGTTAAAAAAATTTAACAATTAAATTGAATAATTTACTCCAACATGTAACACTTCTGTTGAGATCTCAATCATCGTTGCACGGGTCAAGCACTTATTCTGGGTTATGTCTCCCAGTTATGTGACCAAGTATTCCTTCAGTACAATGGTCTTTTTGACAAAAGATTTGATGTTCCATATAAAGTGCAATCACTGAGAGTTTGTGCAAAAAAATCAGAATACACAACTACTGACATATGTACAGACCTGACAAAGGAAAGAAATTCAATACCAGAGCTGGATAAAATAGCTGTTAGTTTGTTAGTTCAAGTGGTTGTTTTTAATGCTTTTAATAAAAAATTCCTCTGCTGCTGTTTTTAAATATATATAGTCAAATTAGGAAAGTGAGCATAAAAACATGATGCAGCCACGGTAGGATAATAACCTAAATGACTGAAAAAAATGAGCACTCCCCACCTCCTAATTTTTCTGGAATTGTTTAAAGCTTAAAACTACAAACCCAAAATTTACAGAGCTGTTTTTTCTGAAGTGTGGACTATTCAGTAGTGATAATGAAAATGAGAACAAACCCCCTGGGATTGTGGTGCTAGTTTGCCCTGACAGATACAGAAACATTTCTGTACTTTTAGTATTTTTTGTTGCTTTTAATTTTGTTTCATTTCTTGGGAACAACTGTACCTCGGGTCATTTTGATGTCAGATTCTACTTCACATCATTTCTGTATGAGGTGCATTTCTTTTCTTTGGATACTTTGGAAAAACATGAGGAGGAGCCTGAAAGCTGATCATATGAGCTGTGTCCAGGATGCAGCCTTACAGAAAGATCATGAGCACTAACTTTCCTTGCCAGCAACTATTAAAATAAGTAAAACTACATTTTACAGAGTTTGAGTTGAATTGTAATGACTCTAAATGACTTTTTAAAGATGGTGACAGAAGTCCTTATGGGTATTTTTCCCTATGCTCGTACAATTCTCTGCCTTTAATGTGGTAATCATAATAAGTATTGCCAGACCTGAAGAAACAGAGCCTGAGAGCTTGTCCATCTTTCCTAAGAGTTTGTATTGTTCTCATAAACGTTCCTCTACAGCTCTCTCCTCTCTTGGATACATAGTGGTATAACTATACAGACATAATAAGCACTAAGGATAGAAATCCAGTTCAGAGCTACAAAACTTATTGTACAAGAACAGATAATGAAATGGTAAGTAGTGTCAATATACATTCATGAGAAAAATTGCATAAGCCCTGCATGGCTCTGAAAGAGCAAGCTTTCCAGTTATTTTTGAATATTCTGATCAGCATAGAAAATGCAGAGAAGTCCTATTTTGCAGCACTGATTTGCTTCCTATGTGTGCCACAGCAAGGTCAGAATCCCTGGAAGCACACTGCTGCTTACCTCAAGCTTTCTGGGACCTTCTGCATTCCTTCTGGGTTGGAAGACCTTGAAAGACAAAAAGGAAGAGCAAACAAGTGCACTTTTTACCACAGGTGACCCAAGTGATTAAATCGCTGCCCGCTGGTTGTGCAGAGCACAAAAGGAAGATTGACTGCCCATGCCAACATTTGAACCTTGTGTCATTGCTGAAGTTCCCAGTGAATCCCTCCCAGGCACACACTGCTCCATTAGACTCGGCACACCGAAGGCACTGTCAGCAAGCAAGCTGGGGGTTAAATGCAGTCTTTTTATTTTGGATAGTAATTCACTAATATTTGGGGACTGAGAAGATTTGTGTGTAAGTACTTATTACAGCCTATTTCTGCCTTGGCAGGAGGACTTGAGAAGTACAGAGCACCTGAAGCAGGGAAGAATGGAGATGTGCCAAAGACTGGAGAGCTTGACTGCCCACCCAGAGCAGATCTTCATGGGCTTTGGGAAGCAGTGGGATGACTGCTCTCACCTGCTTCATGACCTGCCTTTCTTTTCCTGCATATTATTTCCATTTCTACTGCTTGCAGTTTCTTCTTCTGTTGCTCTCTTTGCTCCTTACTATGAATTAATATGCTGCTAGAAGCTAAATATCAACTGAATTGATAAAGATAGGTTATTTATATCTTCTCAGGATTTAAATGCCACAGAAGAAAGGTGGGGGACTTGAGCAGATCAAGCAATGTTTTTCACTTGCAGCCCTGTGTAAGTGACCGACTGCTCTGATGGCAGGTGCATTGACAACTTTAGTTTGGATATGGATGGAAAGTAGATTGCTTTTTGGAACACACTGCTACTTTACTCAGATTTGCTACACCACAGATCTCTCACACCTGGGCAGTGTGACCATGTTGTAACTATCACAGTGTCCATGTGTAGTTTTTACTCAGAAGTTGAAGCTTCTTCTCCTTCTTCTTTTAATTAGCTGCATCCATCAGGACCTGTTTTCTTTTCTGCTATAATAATTTCTTGCTGGAGGAACACAGGGACTCAAGCACCATTCCTACTGGTTAGGGACTTCTCTATCCATTTTGAAAAGGCATGGCTGCCGCTTTAGGGCCACAGAGCATTCTCCTTTAAAAACCTGATTTCTGATCCCTGCCCGACATCCCAGGAGGATATCACTGGGAATACTGAGGGTGGCAGGATGTGGGACCAGCATCGGGTACTCTCCACAGCCTGTTCTTGTGCACCGCTGTCTCTGACAGTGACTCACACCAGCAAATCTTTGGAAAAGCGATGTACTGTGTGCTGCACTGACTACTGGGGAAGCTGCTGCTTAATCCACATTTCTCTCCTGTTTGTCTTCTGGAAAGTGCCTTATTTCATCTTCTGTTTCAGGGAGGAGTAGGGAGAAGCTGTTTCACCTGAGATCTACACAAGATGCAGAAGGATCTCCTCTGCCCCCTTTCAATCTGGGAGAGTAGAGTCCAATGCACACCTTGATCTGTACACACTCTTAAAATCATTGAATCATCGGCATCTTGGGAAGTGACTGGGAAATGTAAACATAAACCAAGACTCAGTGGAGGAATGATTGCTATTTGCTCTCTGTCTGTGTATGTATATATTTTCTGATGGCTGTTTTGATCCTCCAGCCTTGCATAAGGGAAAACATGGATTCCACTCTGAGGACATGGAGTCAAGGAAGAGAAACCTCTTCTCTGAGGCTCCTTTGTATAACTCTATGCCATATATCATCACCACTTCCTCATTTCCTAAGTCCCTTACTCCACCTGTCAGCACACGCAGCCTCTCTCTTAGGCAAATCATCCCCCAGTCCTTTGGCGGTCTTGCAGATCTCAGAGCCAAATTGAATTGTTACTTAAGAGTACAACTAGGGTTTTTAAAGCCTGCTTACCCTGAGGAGACAGAAATGAATTAATGCAGACTTTAACAGACATAGGCAGTCATTTCTCTGTGGATGAGGCACAGAGAGGACTGAGGGGTCCCTCAAATTAAAGATCACAGTTTTGGGTTTTTTTAGGAGCCACTCTGGAAAACTATTACCCCTTCTCACCTGAAAGAAAACTCTGGTACCTCCTGTTCTGTTTTTTATATCCTCATGAACCTCCTATTGGCATCAGGATGTAACAGCCTACGTAGAGACTGATTAGGTGTTCAGAAAAATGAAAACCAGAAGTCTAGACTGCAGACTCTTGGATCTGGAAATCAACTGCGTGCATGGATGACTCATTCTTATTTTCCAAAAAGAAAACTGTACACTTCCTTTTAACTAAGCTTTATGAGTAAACCCTTCTCACTGTGTGTTGAGCACATACTGTTTGAAAGATCTGGAAATGTGTCATGTATTGGCAGTATATCCTAGCAATAAAATATGCACAAATTCATAAGTACCATCCTCTCAAACTATTTCTGGCCAAACCTCTCTCAGAAATCAATGAAAAACCTTGACANCTTGGGGCTAGAAGCTGATCTAATGGGCATCCACAGCAGACAGACAGCAGAACTCTGTCACTCATTCTTAATTCACCAACTGATTATGAAAATGTCTGTCCACAGTCACAGCTCCAGGATGTTCTCTGGAGTCCAAAGACCAGATGTTTTGGAAAGCGATACAGGAGGAGTACAGCATGCAAAATAGATTTCCTCCCTTCAGCTCTTAAATCTCTCAGTCTTCTACGCCAAGAATAAATACAATGCTACTTCTAACTCTCTGAGCTCTGAAAATATAATCAAACTACATTTTCATATTATTATACCTAAGTTTATTCTTCAGTGCTTTCCCGTCTGAAGTGTACCTTTAGTAAGAAAGATCTGGAAATGTGTCATGTATTGGCAGTATATCCTAGCAATAAAATATGCACAAATTCATAAGCACCATCCTCTCAAACTATTTCTGGCCAAACCTCTCTCAGAAATCAATGAAAAACCTTGACAAGGGAAGTAAAATAAGATATAGTGGATACCAAAGAAAGAAATATCCTTCTCTTTTGGCCTTCTCTGTCTTTTTGGCCTAGCTTAAAATCAGCCAGTGAGGCATTTATGCTGTATGTGACTTTGGAGAGGCTATAGTTAGATATATACAATGGCTCACACCTCAAACTGACAACCAAAACATTTTTGTATTCAGGAAAAATCTCTGAACAAGTTTTCAGATACACAGGCCTTTTTTTCTTTTCAGTCATACTGTCCTGTTTTTATGTGTTAGAGTGTTTGGTCATCAAGAGGAATATTTCATTATGTCCCTTTTAAGAACCATAAATTGCACAGCCTGTCTGCCAAGTGTAAGATGCAAGCACTGTGAATTTATTTTCTGTTTTCTGGCCCTGGCACCCATCTGTCATGTGGGCATGGGTGTGTTCCTACACTTTTTGCCTCTCCTTGACTCCTGTACAACTCATTTGGATAGCAAGCTTTACAAGGCAGAGTTTCCTACTTACAGTGTGTCTACTCCAGATCCCCCAGGTAAGCTGCAGTTTAATGAACATAACATGAATTGTGTAAATAAATAACACATCACAATAATACAGTTCACTGTTATTTCATTCCACTCCAAAAAATCTTATAGCTTAGCCTCCAGATATTAATTTTTCATTGATGATAAACCAGATATTTTGGAGATATATATCCATATAAGCATTTACCTCCATTATTATAGAGGGTTATTCTCTTGGTATAGGTTTCCATTCTTTCTGGCCTACTGTGATTATGTTTGCTGGGAGACACCTGCCTCTGTTCCCCTGCCTTTCTCACAATCAGCCCCAGCATGATGTTACTGCAGGCTTTTTGGTTGTCAGTCAAATTATACCACCACTGATGTCCCAGGTTTTCTTCTTCCATGGATGATGTAAGCAATAAATCCTTGTTTACCTCCAGACGATAGTGTGTCTCCTATTATGTTGGAAAGATAATGGGATGATGTCCAGTCTCTGTTAAGGCACAAATGGTAGCACTGGTAACATATCCATAGGTAATGTCTAAACAGTATAATCCAGTGGCAGTGAAACTTCTGTTTACCAGAAGACAGGCCTTGATTTAGGTTCTATATTAAATAAAGAAGAAGGAAAAAGTGCAGATTACTGTTACTAATGATCAGCATATGATGTTCTTTATTGCTAGGTAGAAGGCTGGTATATTTTGTACTGGTCAGCATTCCAGGAGCTCCAGTTTCAGCAGCAGATCTGTAGGAAGTAACATCAATATGGCAGTGATCAGATTTAGTTCTTCATGGCTTGTCCAAAATGTTGTTATTAATTGAAGACAGAAATGTGAGTTTTACTCATCACATTTGATAGGTAAATGGGAATCCAAAACCAGTAAGTTCAAAAACTTGAGAGTGAGACTTATTTTAACAATCTTAAGATTTATGCTTTTGAAATAAAGAGGAAATTCTTAAACATGCTTTCCTCTTCCCATAAACAACTGCTCTGTTTTGTCTGGATTTGCCTTAATATGATTATATTTTCATTTTGATTTTGCTTTCAGCAGGAGGCTGGATAGACAGCATTGTTCTCCATGGGATGCAGAGAAGAAAGGAACTGAAGTCTTTGTATTTCAGGCTCTCTTACATGGTTTGTCTCATGGTCACAGCACTCCCCACACCCCAAACTGGATGTGACTTCAAATGGTGACATGTATCTGAATGCAGAAAAGTTTGGCCACAGCTGATACAGAGATTTGTCGGAAGCAGTGTCGTGGTAGTGGTCAGTATAAGAGAGCTGAGCTGCAGGACGTGCCCACCTGCTCCACCACACTTCAGCAGTGCAGGTAACTGCATGCCTGTCCTCTTCTGTTCAGTGCTTGAGACAAAACAGCTCCTTCTGCTGCTGCTTGGAGGGGCAGATGAGATGGTTTGAACTGTGCTTGTAGGAAGCTGCTAAAGCAGTAATGGCCTCTTCAGCTCCACACTCACTAGGTAGAGGATGTTACCTCAAGGCACACGTGGGACCTGAAGGTACATCTGGAAGTGAAAAAGCATTTTCTACATTTAAAGTTTTCATTTCTACCTGAAAAAAATTTCTACATTTAGTCTCAAAGGAAGAATTTTGAGCCACTTCAGAGCATTTCTGTTTTGTTCTATGTTTTTAGTTGGGGGTTTTTTTTTTTTTTGAGGGAGTAATAGTTGTAATGAACACTACCAAATGTGAATTTTCCCTCTCCCTTCTTGATGGAGGACAAGCAGTGAAAAACTGGCAATTACTCTTTCTCTGCATCTTCCTTCAACATTTGAAGTTTATTACACTTTGTATCTTCTTTTCACTAGTCCATCAGTTTGAGGTGATGTCTAGAAATGAACGATCATTTTCTTGCTTTGCATTACCACTGCATCCTCAGCTTTAAGAGGATTCTCTCCTTTTCATGTTTAGATCTGGTATTACATTTTCTGCTTTATTCATCCTTAAAAGACCAGAAGCCTTTTCCCTCTGCTTTTTAATTTACTTAGGAAAAGCACATTAATTAAACAGTTACATTCGGTTGGTTGAAGTTTGCACTTAATATTTATTTAGCTGGAGGTTTATCTGGCTGTCAGAATAACTTACTGGAGAGATTGCAGTGTGATAACAATACTGGTCGACCAATGTGACCTTCAACAGGACCACCTGTGGTGGACCTTGTGAGCCTGCCTGTAGCACTTATCCCTGCCTTTTCTGGCACGATTTTATATGCTACTGCACCTCAGGCACACAGTATGTAACTTCTGTCAAGCCTTCAAGAGACCAGCAGTGTGATTCTGAAAATGCTGATAAATATACAAGATATGACTTGGAGATAGCCATGTTACCTCTTCTTCTAAGGTTTCCAGGACTGTAAATGAGGGAGGACTGGAACAACCAGACAATCAATTTATGGAACACTGAAAAGGTCAGGATATTGTAATATGCTGTGTGCACTGAATATATGAGATATTAAAATTCAGATGGTTTATTCCTAGGAAAATAATTGCAGTTGAGCAAATATGGAAGCACAGATTTCCACCGTGGTGGCAATTACACAAACAAATGGATCTACTCCAATTACAGTCTGAGACAAACATTCCTGTGTGATCCTCTTTGGAGTTCTTATATTTGAAGTATTAAGTTATTTCACTTAAGCAGAATAACTTAACCTGATAACAGGGATGGAAATCTTTCTTTCTTCTTTCTCATAAATGAAATGATGAGGAAGCATTAACAGTCAGCTCAACCTCTGCTAACCTTTTAACTTCAACTATTAATGTGACAAAGTCAGGAGCCTCTCTTAGGGTCTTTCTGCATCTTATTTTCTTTCTCTCCTTTCTGATCCTTAATTTGCACTTTACATTTCAATTGTTTTGCTGGGGTAAGGAATTTCATCACTGACTATTACCTTTACTTTGACAAGCCTCTCTTATTTTAGCATACAGAGCCCCAGAAATTTAGCTAGGAGCCATTTTAATGTAAGGGAAAGACCAGGTTACTGGTCTGTATGACTCTGTACCTCTTACAGGCTTTTGAGAAAAAAAACCCTCTTCTACAGGATGCGATTTTTAAACCTCTGGTCATTGCTAGTCTAACTGACCCTAAGTGATGCACAACATTTTTTAAATCCTTACCTAAATCAGGACCTACCGCTACAGCTGAGGCTGCAGCAGGAGCACATGGAGCAGAAAGGCTATTGTATGTATCTTTCAGAAAATACTCTTCTCAGTACATCCCTCCTCTCAGTGCTTGCTTATACTAAGCAGTAAAGATCACAATCCTCTATATGCAGCTGAACTTGACTATTCAGAAAGGAAATAGTTTAGCCAGCTAAGCTAGACAGAGAATTGAGGCATTACTTCAGGAGAAATGAGGAGGGTGATGCCTGCCTTTTGTCTTCAGTTACAGGAAGAAATAAGTTCCATCCCAAATTAAAGCAGGAATTGCAGGCCTCTTGCATTGCAGCTACAAACAAAGCTGAAAGAGTATTCTGGCAAGAGCTTCTGAGTTAAAATACAGAACATCAGAAGAGATTCAGGTCATGTGAGAATCAAAGAACTGAAAGATTAATAACGGAAGTAAAACCATGTCCATGTCTCCCCACGATGTTTTCTGATATCCATGGCAGAATGGTGAATTTGACAGAAATATGTTTATGTCTGCCAGGCATATCTCCAGTTATAGGAAAAACTTCTGTTAGTCCATGAAAACTCTGTTTTCAGTAAGGAAGCTATGGAAAACAATTTCTAATGTATATAAGTTCTTCTGTAAACAATGCAAAATCATTATTCAGGGTTCCTTTACTCTGTGTATCAGGAGGCAAATCTTTTATAACACTATTTTATTGCTAAATTTGTGATATAACTGTTTTGCAGTGTTATTTTAACTCAAATCATTTAGCTTTCCTTCTGTTTTATGTTTAGAAGTTTGGGGGTTGGGTTTTTTTGGCATTTGGAAGCAAGTCAACTGGAGAGCATTATCTGTGCCATCTGAGGTCAAAAGTAACGGCATGGATTCAGAGAGGGCCATTCAGCAGGCAATTTGTATCCCCAGTTGGGCATTCCTTCTGTTGAATGCAGCTGGTATAAAACATACGGGGTCTGGGGCTAATAGAAACAGAAGAATTAGGAAAGTGAATTTTCTAGAAAATCTTGAAGTATAGAAAAAGTTGAGCATGCTGTTAAAGAAGTCATGAGTTTGGTTCAGGGAACCGCAGAGCTTATCCGTTCTTCAGAGTCATATTGCAATTGCTAATACAAGAGGAAATAGATCTTTAAACCACTTTTTCCTCTGAATAGGCTGCTTTTAGAGACTTCTAATATATTGTCCATTTCTGACCATATAGATTGTTTTGCAGCCATCATGTGATAAAAACCAAAATTGTTGAAAAATTCAGCTACATGTGAAAATGCGACTTGGAAAAAGTGGTGCTTCTTTACCAGTATTAAAGTTGTGCTCTCTTCTTTGAGTAACTCCAGCTGTATAGCAGGTATTTGAAAATTAGTAGTGAATTAATCATAGATATGTCCTTCACCATTCTGTAGAAACATCTCCACTTTGGGCCATTTTGGAAGCCCCAGCTGCTCTATGCAGTGCCTTCTCCATTAACAGCCAAAAGTGAGGGTGCTGGAGACTCCCTCTTTACTGAGAAAACCCACTTCAAAACTTGCTCAAGCTATTAGATCTTGGAAAACCACCTTTGCCCAGATGCTGCAGGGATGCCTTGCATTTTAGCAGTTCTGTTTTCTGAGCGCATCGCTGTGCGTTCCTGTGCACCTCAAACCTTTGCAGGCAGCCAGGTCCTGCCTTCCCCACCTGGCCACGATGATCACAGCTATGCAGAGATCCAAGTGCGAGGACAGGCTTTTGTTGTGCCTCTGCTCCAAGGTGGTGTCAGTGCTGGAAAGTGAGGAGGGAACCTTCCTCTCGTTTGCTCTCAGTAACTCCCCACGTGCTAATTAATGATAAAGTTTTACTGCCTACACTACTAAGGGACATAGATATGCAAAAGTTTTGCCTACAGGGCATGATAAAGACATTACAAGACTATATCGTGAGTAGTTAGGATAAAACATATAATTGAGAATACGCTCATCAAGTGAACATCATCCAACAGGTACACCAAAACTTATATGAGCTCATGTAAGAGTATGACTAGACATAAGTGGGCAAATTAAGTTTGGCAGACAATTTAAATTGTGTAATTTCCTAATTCTGGAATGCTTGACTTTGTATTTTTCTTTTCCCATAGAGGTGTGTGCGCATGTGTTTGTGTACACATAAACAGGAGATCAGTATACATGATTTGCTCTCAGTGACAATTACAGCCTTCTGGGGATTATTCCTTGAACCTTAAGGAAAAAGCTATGAGTCTTAAAGACATCTTGGAGAGAAGAAGGTGATAAGACATCACAATATAGCCAGGAGTTCTCCAGAATACAGGAGCTGCAACAACACGCTGACAGAAGTCTGGAAAGTTCTACAGCTAATTTTTTTTTCCCAAAGCAAAACACAATTTCTCTCTTCTATTTCCAATCCACAATACACATTCTTGTGAATTTGCCCATGCCTGGTGTTACAACAAACGAGTGGAAGTCATTTTTCAGGTGACATTGCCTCCCTTGAGATGTCCCTGCCACCTGAAAGCAGGAGTGCTTTAGTCTCGGGTTCGTGTGTGTCCTTGTAGATAACATGGGCATGCCAGTGGATGGTGACTCCAGTATCACACTTTAAAATAGAACGTACTTTCAGCTGGAAAATACAACCCCTTATCAGTGACAATTGTAATAGCTACAGTGTCTCAGAAAACTTTATAATAAGCTCCATTTAGACATTTATGGAAAGAAAATGAAGAGAAACACCTAAAAGGGCCAAAGATGCAGAAGAGACTGTCAAAACCTGGAAGGAGTATGATGTTTACCAGGTGGCTGCACTTAAACAAAGAAGGGGCAAGGTAATCCTAACAACAAATAGATGATCTGAAATGTCTTATCCATTCATTCTCCTGATGGAGACCGGAATTCTCTATTTTTGATGGACTCTTTCTTTTTTCCTTTCCTTTCCTTTCCTTTCCTTTCCTTTCCTTTCCTTTCCTTTCCTTTCCTTTCCTTTGCTTTTCTTTCCTTTCCTTTCCTTT
>VYZQ01052830.1:980-13011 GCA_013400655.1 Mystacornis crossleyi | reverse complement strand
ATTTTTCCATGGGGAGGCAGGATACCCAGAGCATCTCTTATGCTGCATGAACAACAGAGCTTCATGCCCCAAGTTTTCCGAGCACCAGCATGCTAAGTGAGTTTTCTATCTTCCTTTGACTCAGATTTTTACTCTGCCTAANCAATTAAAACTTTATCTCTCTTCCATTTTTCCACCTCTCTCCTGGTCCTAGTTTCCACCTTTAGGGCTCGGACAGCCCGAGTGTCCTTGAATAGCAAGCTCAGAGAAGCTTTGTTGAGTGTATCTGGTCTAAGACAGCAGCTAACGAGCTGTAAGAGACCTCAGAGTTACACAGTAGGCAATACAGGATTTGAAAAGTACAGAAGTTAAAACCTAAGGCATCAGTGGGGCACTTTTTCATCAGCATTTTTCAAAATAAGTTGTTACAGGGACACTGAAGAAGCTCCTCCCAACTAATGACACCACTAACGTAAAAGAGACAGCTCTACGCAAGGAACTGATTAGTTATTGGTAACTCTGCAATGGCTCTTTCTGCTCTTTTCTGACAAGGGATAGCCCTGAATGTGTACAGTGAAAGTGGAAGTGTGGCAGGGAAGGGAAAATCACTCAACTACAGTAGACCACCAGGCTCACTGTGGAAGCATCCACGTCTCCCGACCCTGGCGCATCTTGGGAGGTGACAGTAATTCCTTTTCTCCAACTAACGCAAGCCTTTGCAGTGAGGACAACAAAATCAATGTTGGTGGCCTGCAGTTAGACCCCATGTAAAAGCCTTGCCTGAGGAGTTAATGAGTTGGATTCACACAAATGACACCTGAGAAATTATACATTTCTCAGTTGTTCCAATCAACTGAAGCAAAACTTTAATGAAGAATGACCTCCTGGAAGTTCCAGGACTCAGGTTATCAAAGCTTTGTCAACATGAAAAATTGCCTGAAAAAATCTCTTTTTTTATTTAAGAACTGCTTGTGCGTATCAGTGGATGAATAAATATATGTAAAGGGGAAGGGGTGGATACTGAAACATCAAGAGCAGACTCTCTACCTGATGATAATTTCAAAACTACTTCTGGCCTCTAAAAGTATTCCTGCTCTGCTTGGATTTGATGATTGCACAGATTTTGCAAGCAAGAACAGAGAAAAATGTGAGCAACAGAGAGAATTTGGCACAGATTATCACAGACCAGTAGAGAACCAAATGCAATTTCCCATGGTCTACATAGTTCAGAGAGGTACAGAGAAACAAGAAGGGAAGCACACCCTTGTCAAAGCTAGTGCAGAGATCTCAGACAGAACCTACATCATCCTCCACAGCTGATTTTAGTCATGAGCAGTCATTCTCACAAATGACAGTAACAACCTTAAAACTGAAAAACAATAGTTAAGATAAATGGATATAAAAATGCTAGAGCTTCAAAGGCCAAGTGAAGAGTGCCCTATCAGTCATTCTCAAAAGACAGAGCACTTGCTGACCACCTTCTTTTCTTCATCTGCTTTTTCTTTCTTTTCCTCCTATTTTCTTATATATGTATCCTATTTCCTGATACTTACACTTATTGAAATCTGCTTTTACGTATAAATATTCAACAGAAACACAACTGGGTGACTATATACCCATCATGGTGGTCTAATATGATTCACATATGAATATATTTCCTGCAACAGAATTTATTTATATTTCTTTCAGTTTTCATTTAAGCAAAAAGAAGAAATCAGTATTAGCCTTGCAGGCTGACATTAACTTAGTTAGAATGTTATTAAGGAATTTTTCACTTAATATCTATTGTAATCTTGGCATCATGAAGAAGACAGATTCTTTCTGCCCTTTCATTACAGTCATAACCCAGCCGCACAATACAAATCCTCCTTTTTTTTTTTCTGCATTTAGCTGCTGTTTGTAGCACAGTCCAGTACCCCAAAGAGGGAATTTGTGGATTTCCCTTTCCTCTTCCACAGCACGGGGACTACATGTTGTCCTAATGATATTCTCATTATGGACTGTGGCTATATTGCACCCCATGATTCCCTCCTCCTTTTCTGCTGTTTGCCTGTATTTACATGTTTTAAACAATCCCTGCAGAGATTTTGTGGGCTTCCTGCATTGCAACTGCCTCGTGCCTGAACCTCTAGTTTCGAACAGGCTGGGTTTTTCATTTCGCTGAATGAAAGGAGGCTCTCAGTTGATGCCCGTTATACCTACACATAATCTACTTATTTCTTGCTGTAATTGCCACACATATTTTTCTGCTTTCACAGAGCCAGTTGTCTGGCTAGAGGCCTTTGAAGGACACTTCAAATGACTCTGAAGTTATTTGTAAAGTTTAGGTTGTTCACTGAAATTTGACCAGAACACCAGACATATTATATTGAAAGATTTCTGAATATCACAATTATCATTAAAAATCAGACGGGCTACACTCAGTAGTATGCATTTTAGTGTCAGTCATATCAGTCTGATTACTTATTATCTAATTCCTTCCAGAAGTAAGGTAGAGTTCTCTCTGCTGCTGAAACATCAGAAGGCTTCAGCCCACAAATAATGGGATCACTGGGGACAAGTGTGGACCAGAGTACTAATAAATACTGCTTTAAAATCTGTACTCTCTACACATTGTGTTTACTGCAGATTTGCACATGGAAGATTTTCTCTACATTTTATTTCCTTTTAAAATGGCAGTGTGGTGGATGGTGGATGCACCCAAACACATGGTCTGATTCCTCGAAAAGCTGCTGAAATACCAAATGAAAGCTATACTAAGCAGCATATTTTTGGATCATAGTGCAAGGACTCATTCTGAGAATACACCGTAACCTGAGACAGTTTTCAGTATCCAAAGATGCCAATTGAATGAAAACTACAAAGGCTCACTGGTAGCTTCCATCTTTGTAGAGTCCTGTGGGATGCCTGGCAGTTGTAAAATGTCTTCTAATAAGAAGGGCATTGAATAGATTGTGTAGAATTTTTTATTTATCCAGTTTAATTTTTAGGGACACTTTTACTGTATGGAATAAGTTTACTGTTCTTTGCCTTTTTTCCTCTTCTTGACTGGGGAGATAGTGGTAAGGGAATGATGAAGAAGGCAATGTCCTTTACAGGGTTTAGACCTTTATAGGGTTCATGGGGTGCACTGAAGAAGGAGGAAATAAGGAGCAATAACTATAACCTAAAGCTCTTTCCAAGGAAAGAGCAAAACAATTATTGCTGTTGTGATAGCAGCTGGCATGAGCAGGTATGACTAGTTGGGTGTGGCTCTACAGAGTCCATACATAGTAAAATAGAAGTATTTCTTTAAGAAATTTGCAGTTCTTGTGACAAAGAAACATACAGAAAATCATGTGGACACTGTGAATCAAGCAAGCTTTAATAATTTCAGTCACATTTCATCCTTGTCTGTCCATCACCAAGAAATGTACTTCATTATTAAGTGATCTTAAAGAGGATGACACTCGTCTTTGCTATATCTGCCACGTATGAAACGCACGAGTGAGTGTTAGAGGATTCTTGATGTTCAGAGTTCTTGAATTTCTGATGAGGTAAGGTAAGGATGTGGGAGGATGAAGATGTTCCTGAGATAATGACTTTCTCTTGTTCAATGACTGTCACTTTTATGGAGGATACTGGGGAAGGAGAAAGTCTCTTCTACTCTCAGGGTATTTGGGTGAAACTTCAGCAGGAGAGAAGTCCCTTTCATTACAAGAACTGCCACTTGTGAAGACTTTGCTGTTCCAGAAAATGCCCTTTCACAGAAATCTTTCTTGCTTTACTGATACAAGAAGTGTCTGTCCCACCTCTCCTAGCAGTATAACCAAAGACTAATTGGAAACTGAATTCTTTAAAATACTTCTCAGACAGAAAAGTGGAGAACAGTCCATTGCTAGCAGGTATTATAACTCTAAAAAAGGCACAGTGTTTGAATTCCAGGTAATCCTTTGCAGTTGCATTAGAAGAACTCTTGAGAATAATAACAGTAAAAGAAGGCAGAACACAGACTAGAAAATCATAATTATTCATGACAAGAGACAAATGTTTATGATAAAGGTGGTAGAGAAAGCTAGCTATTTTTGAAAAGAAATGTAAGAAACAGAATTGGAATTTAAAAAAATGATGGCTTTATGGGAAAGAAATATATGGTAGCAGTATTGCATGTAAAAGTCTCTATCTCCAGCAGGCAAAGAAGATTACTAAAGGGAAAAGTGTACAACCCTCTAGACCATGAAGCTCGGGAAGGAGAGAAGGCACATTTTACATGTAGTTAGCATAAAATATTGAGAGTGCTTTTTAAGTCTTTAAAAAAATCAATTTTATTGTTTTTCTAATACAGAATTGTTTCAATTGTCCTCAGGCTTCTGAATCATTTATATCTATAAAGAGATACACAGTCTTGAATCTCTACTTATGTACTGGCAAGGGTTTGAATTGCAAAGGCAACTGAAGACGACTGACTTTGGAGAATCAGAAAAAGTTTGAGACTGGAGAAACTCTTAAAGTCTTTTTCAATACCACGTTTCTGAAAAAAGTTTAATCATTACTTATATATTCCAGACTTCTACTTCATGATATTTTTAATTTATGACTCCAAGCAGTTTGTTTTTAAAAGTGAAATTTTAAGAAAAATATTTAATTTAAACATTCTTAACAATATTTTCTACTTAAATCAAAATTCATGTATAGATTCTGAAAAATCACTTTTTCCCAGCATTAGTCATTAAGGGAAAATATCCTAACATTAATGCAACACAAATTATTTCCTTGTAATTTCCTTGTAATTTCCTTGTAATTTCCTTGTAATTTCCTTGTAATCCTGTCACACTTGAGACCCCAATTAAGTGACTTTGAAGTAACCAGCAATTATACATGCACCAGCTTCCCTCTTCAGACATCTCTAACTACTGAAGTCTTTATTTTTATCTGTGGGTTGCTTGTAAATTGCTATTTCAACGCTTTGTATCTCCTCATCCACTAGGTTAATTCAGAACGAATCATTCTGAATTTAGGACACAAAACCTCATGAATTATATTTCATGCCTTGCGATACTATGACAGCTCAGAGGAGTTGGTTCGCACCCACACCTGTTAACAGATTGCCACAAAGCAAAACCAGAGATAGGGGCAAGGGCACTGCAGAGTGGTGGGCGATGGATCAGACAGTGACACCATCTTGCCATAATAAACATGGTAAATTGCAGTGCTGTATTTCCCCACTCCTTTTCTTACTAAATGTCTGCCCTTCCCACATTGTTTTCCTTCCCGCCCCTAGTCCTGACCACTCCCTCAGGTTCTCCCTGTTGGTCCCAATACCCCAACTCCGCCCATGCACCGTCCCTGCGCCCTGAGACCATTACCATGTGCTCTCTGCACCCCCCTTATCCCCATATAAAATTCCAGGCTCCGAGCCACGTGGCCCTCTGCCTTTGGGAGCCAGCATGTGACCATGTGAATAAAGATCCTCTGAGATCCCCATGTGGAGACCCTTCTCGCCTCCTTTATCGCCACCGTGTTGTGGAGCCGACAGCCGGAGCAGGAGCGCAGGGCAGCCAGGAAGGGCTCCGGGAAGTGGAGCAGCCGCTCTCCCCAAGGCAGCCCCGCTGCGCTCTCCGGGAAGGTCTGCGGCTCGCCGTGCCATCGCAGAAACCACAGACTGCACCAGTAAATGACAAGCCAAGTTCAACAGAGGGGATGCTCAAGCTCAAAGAGATACTGACTTCTCTTCGTACGGTCTCCTCTTTTGATCTACTTCAGACTGAAACTCTTACTTCCTAATTACATAAAAATGGAGTTGAGAAAAAGAATGTGTGCAAAGACTCACTGAATGAAGGGTGAGGGTGCGGCTTTGGTAGTTTGGTATGTGCAGTGAGGACACAGCAGCTCACTTTTCCTACAGAAAAATCTAGTTTCCAGTGTAAAGCAAAAAGGGAAGAATTTCAAAACAAAAGTGATTTACTCTTAAAATTATTAATTTGGAATCATTTTCATTGATACTTGCCTGTAACATAAAGTCAGACAAAAGTAAAAATAAGATATCCCTCAATCCTAACATTAACCATACAATACTTTTCAATGTATTGTACAGACAAGGTTGAGTCAACAACCTTACTGTGCAGGTTGTATTAAAATCAGTGCATTTTTTCATAACAAAGCAATGTGTCAAATGTAGAAACAATTTTATTTTTTTCATAAAATTTTTTCATAAATTTTTCATATTTTTTTCAATTTGTTCCACTAAGAGGAACAACTAAAAATGTCTGAAAGTCTTCTGACATGACAGCATTAAGAGATTGAAAATATACCAAAGAAAATATCATCTTCCTAAATTAAAATTGTCTTTAAATTTTGCTGAGCTGCAGAAGTATGACCATCAAAAATTATTTGCTGTGTATATCTCAGTATCAATAATTTATCATGAGTACTTCTGCTGAAAAACAAGAACCATCATCCAGTGTGCTGGTTACTCATATTGATGAGTACAAAGGAGATGGGTCAAGAACAATAGATAAACAAAATCAACTAATTAGAGTTGATATGAGTAATACCCTTTTTTCTGTTATCACAGTTAAATGTCTGCCTTGCTCTCAAGCTTCTGTAACTGGATACCAGATAGTCAATCAAGTAGCAGTGTGATTCATATATAGCTTTAAATAATATCAAAATAATGATGTCCTTGTCATGGTTATGGTGAATCATTAACACGTCTCAATTAATGGAGCTACATTTCAATGAATTTAGCAGTCAAAAATGCAAACACATTAGAAGACCTGGACTATAAATTTCTATGATATACCATACCTTTTGCATTTCCTCTTATAAAATTCTTGTTGTTAAATGGCTCAATGTAAAATGTTTCTGAAAGCTGTATTTTAAATATTTTTGGAATTTGGCATTCATTCCTCTTCTATGTAGAGGCATCATGAAAGACATTCACACCCTCCAAGTTCAGGTATGTCTAAAATAGTCTAAAATCCAACAAGTTGTCAGTTTGCCAAAGTCCAGGCAAAGCCACCTTGATGGGAAGATGCAGGTAGCTGCAAAACAGTTCCACTCTGGTGTGATATGATTTATGTCACAGGTGCCTCTTGATCTATATTGACATTTCTGGGAATCTACTGTGACCAAGTGTGGACTTAGAGTGATGTTTCACAAACAGTTTGAGCCAAAACACCTTCTCCCACCTGTTCTCCCTGCCTATAATTCCCACTCTCACCATGCATTAGCATGAGGGTTTGTTGCACTCATATATCACTATCAGTATAGAAATTCATTCAGCTTAAATTGGTTCTCTTTCCTTTAAATCACTTTTCAGCCCTGTAAGGAAGAGTGCTGAAGCTGGATGGAATAAGAGGAGTGTGACAGGAGGCAGGCGTCAGAGTAGCACAGATTTACACCTCTTTAAAGTAATCATGAAACATCACACCAATAATGGCTAACATAGCTGCCAGGTGAAATTTTGTGTCCTCTCAAGAGTCTCTGCTGACTAATTCAGGAGCCTATTTGAGCCAGAGGTCTCAAATGGAAAAAAAAAATGAACATTCTCCATAATATATAAATAACAGGAACACAAAGGTATTGACAGTAACAGAAGTTAGGCATCTTAATGGGTTTTGTGCATCTTACTCTGAAAGGGCTTTTATGTTGGGTTTTTTTTTTTGGTAATTTTCTCTTCTATGGTGACTGTGTCAAAATAATTTTAAACAGAAAATAACAAGATCAAGGGGTTTGCATGTCCAGAAACTGCAGGAAACAGGAGCAAATTTCTGTGCCTCTCGAGGCGCCTTTACACTCTACAAGCAGGAGTCTGTATAGTCACTTTCCTCTTGAACTGCTGGCTCAGTCTGCCCTGGAAACCAAACTCCATTTTCTACCTTCATTTTCCTCTTTACCTCAAGGAGAGACTGATATAAGGAACTCCCAAATAAAACAACTCTGAAAAAGATGTAAGTATTCTTAAAACTAAAACCTAGGCAGTGAATTGTAATGGGTATCAACACTCTTAAAAAAAGTCTTTCAAATACACTGCCTTGAACATGACCCTCCAGTAACTACTACAATAGCATTTTAGTCCTCATTTTAGTTTTTGATTTAAATTAGGTTGAACTATTATTGTTGGTAACACATTTGCATGTGCGTCCACTGTAGTAAGTAACTTATTCTGAACATTTAAAAAAAAACCCCTAAAGATCATTCATTGCCTAACAGCAGCTCCAAAATATTTTGTCTTGGATTTTGCCCTTCTAAATGTAACTTCTGTTTGGGTTTTTTTGCAAAGAAGAATAATCTCACTGATTCCAGTATCACATGATGGAAAGTATTTGCATTTATAAGCTTTTTTAAGTGCCTGACCTTTGCAAAGCATTGGGAAAATCTAAATGGTACTTTGTATACTGGAGCTATGATAAAATATCAGTTGTGAGATTAAGTGCCACTTGACAAAGGTAAAAAAAAATATTGGTTGCTGTATTTTTAAGTCATCTTGCTTTATATGAGCACTGAATGTCTTAATCAAAAGTTGAAAAGGTCTTCCAAACAGAAATCCTCTAATTTTGACTTAAGTGAGATGAATTCTCTGTTTAATAAAAACTAGTGGGAGATTAAAACCACACACAAAAACCCCACAAAAATTATCTACTATAAACCTATAGGTATCTTTGTATCAATCACTGAATATATTATAAAATCAGCACCAAGAAGCTAGTCCTCCTTTGATTTTTAAAGAGGAGAAATGTACCATGCATGCTCTTAGATATCTCATGAAAAATCTGACCGTGAATGAATTATTAAAAATTACAAGCATTTATTACTTCAAATTAATTGCTTTGAAAGCTGTGAAAGAAACAAAACTTATGACCCTACTGCCTCACATCTCCAATCTATTCATTACATTAGTGTACAGAGAAGTAATTTTGTAATGCTTGTTATAATTTTTTCTAAGTAAGCCTAATGTGGTTAACTGAAGTATGTGCTTCATTTATTTCTGTAGTGAACATGAATAGTCACTTGATATGTTTTATTTAGTGGTAAGAATAACATTTTTCTAATATTTCTTTTCCAATATTTTCAGTTGTTGTACACCAGCTGTTGGAATGACACCAGTATATTGGTAACATAGCACATAACTATGTGAAGGATACTTTAAGCAGCCGAAATGACTGATTCATTAGAAGGTGACATTTGCTGCAGAGCTCCAGGTAGATGCTCAAGGCCTCACAAATAACTGCATCCTGTACATTTAAATTTTGGTTTTACTAAACTCCATACCTTCTCTCGCCTTTAATTTCCTAGATCCATGGTTCTCAAGAGTTACCTCTGAGCAGTGAAACAAGTGTTTAACACCTGGGGGCTTTTGCATTTGGTCTTTTATTTGTGTATATTTTCAGACTGGCATGAACACTAAGTGCTCAATAAACCTCTCTTTTCAGGTGATATTTTACTTTCTTGTGTGGAAAAGTTCAAAAGTACCAGAGCAGTCCATTGTCAGAATTTTACCTCAGGCAGAAGAATAAAAAATTAAATGAGGATAGATTGTGGAAAATACTGCTGTGTTATCTTCTGTTTATAACTCTTTAGAGCTTTCTAAGACAGATACAGGACACCAATTATGGCTGGCATGTGAATGTTGAACACATTGCTGGTCATTTTTTGTCAGTAGGAAATTTAGACTAATACCCATGTGTATCCTAATATTTTCAAGCCTATTCCATAACAAAGGAGTGCACTGACCTATAGTTCATCACCATTCATTCATTACTAACAAAATGCTATATAAAGGTTTATAATACATGCCATATGTAAACTGTTGTTGGAATTATTTTCATATTTTAATATCAATTATGCTACATAGCATCATATTGAATTTGTCTTTTTATTCAAGTTCCTCAGATATTAAATATATAAAATTAAATAACTAAAAATTTGGATATTTATGAAAAATAGATTTTGATTATATATTGAGATTATATATCCTGTGTATTCATCCATAATATCCTATGAAAACACACAAGAATAGCACTTCAGAATGCACAATCTGGAGCTTCAGTGTTAACACATTTCTTAACAGCTATAAAAGAGATCTTGTTCAGCTGCTGCTTCAAAATATTCTTACTACTATGCCCTAAACTGTAAGAGTTTATCAAAAGCATTTAAGCCCTCCAGACCCTTAGTGTTCCTTCAAACAACTTTCCATTTTCTAGTGACATGACAAGCTGACAAATCCCCGATAATTATTGCAACTAAGAATGCAGGCAAATTTAGATGGATTTTTCAGAATGAAACCTGTGTGCAGCACTAAATCTTAATACAAATCCATAGTATGTCTAAGAAGAAAATAGTAGTCAATGCAGCTTCATGTAAAACTCCTTCTTTGAACTGCATGAGCACATGCCGACTTTACCAATGAGGCTGGAAAGCATTTATTCTAGAACTGGAAAGCAGACTAATTCCTGTAAAAACTGTAATTTCCTAAGCAAATATGTAAATTCCTGAGTAAAGACTGTACTACTGTTCGTCATTTCACCAACACATTATTCTTGAGATCAGTTTTATATATGAGTAACTTTGCTGCTCACAAGCAATCTGTATCCCTATAGCAAGATATTCTGGAGGAGTTAGTTAATTTAAATATAGTTATTAATGATGGTACACAATATTAAATGTTGAGTTTGTCATTTGCTGTTTAACATTTTAATGTTTTTCCATAGCACCATTGTATGATGGTTTGGGTTTTTTTTTAGTGCAAAGAAACACTCGTATGTTTTTCAGCATCATATATGATAGAATCCCTACCTCTAATTCAGAGACACAAAGTACAGCTCGAAGCAAAAAATCTGACGAAAAAGGATCACAGAGCAAAATGATTCCTGATGTTTCAAATTTATAAAATTACAGTCATTTTAGGACTAAAATTTCACATGAAATGATGTACGATATATGCCTAAATTGTATTTCATGGTATGTGGTATTCTGTACTTATGATCTTGGTTATAATAAGTTATATCCTGCTGTCTTCCACAGAGTATTCCTACAAAGGTTTTGCTGTATCTGATTATATTTCACTCCACTAGTAAGGAACATATGATTTTTGATTGTTTAACTCTTAAATAGGGACCC
Organism: Mystacornis crossleyi; assembly: GCA_013400655.1. Classification (NCBI taxonomy): domain Eukaryota; kingdom Metazoa; phylum Chordata; class Aves; order Passeriformes; family Timaliidae; genus Mystacornis; species Mystacornis crossleyi. The sequence continues at coordinate 1,932 of VYZQ01052830.1, read as the reverse complement.
AATCATCTGTATTATCCAATTGATATGGAAAGTCTTCTCAGGTTCCATAGTCTTCTCTCATCTTACCAAAATAAACTGGTCTTATTGCACAGACGATCTGAAATAGAATATTCTCTTATATCTAATCTGTACACAAAGAATCAAATGTACATTGTTGCAGAGGTGTTGAACAGACACTGTTGATTCCATGAAATCCTGTTTAGATATTTAAAAGATAAATATGGTATTTAGTACTCTCTAGAGCAGACATTTCTAAACAGATTATAACCCAGCATGAATAAAAAAGCTTTACTATTCCACCATTAGATAAGTATCTCCCAGAGGAAGCATTGATAAAGTGGGATAAAATTTGAAAAAATGCATTGTGAAGTTTTGTCCATAGGTAAATAAATATGCTGTGTATATATATAGGGAGAGATTAAGTATATATGTACATATATTTATTCTCAGACACACACAAGTGCATAAAGAGAGGAAAAGAAGCCTTTAAAATTCATGTTATTTTTAATATCTTAACTATGACCTTTTAGGATTTGATTAAATTAGGATAAAGAGTGGAAGGAAAATCAGTTGACATGTCACTGAGCTGTAACTGCAAACTTCTCCTTAGTGCAGTTGAATGTTTCTGACTCACTTATTGTCTCTTTCTTAAACTATCTTAGAGCCTTCAGGGACAGTCTCAGTTACAGAATAGCTGGATTAATGCAATCTGAAGGTTGAAAGTTTAAAGAAGGGAGGGTAGGGTACCTTGCAAACACTTTTTTTAAAAAAATTTTTTTATATAGTTGGATTTTAGACTATCCCTTTGTAAAAACCTGCCTATCAGGTACAAAAACCTCTTACAAAAACTTCTTCACTAGATTTTATTTTCCTAAGTCAGAACCTTTGTTGTGAGCACATTTTACTGCCATACTTCTCCATTTGGAATTTCAAAGTTGAGCTGAAAATTCCA